>WEKY01027596.1:33419-40919 GCA_013390045.1 Picathartes gymnocephalus
TCCCCCGCAACCTGCTGAGGAGCCTCGCTAACGAGATAGATTCATTATACCTATCAGATATATATAAATCTATAGCTCTGTTCAGCTAGAGCGGGGATTCAGATGGCCGCGGACACTACACTGGCAGCGGCCGGCACCCACGGCGCTGGAGCCGGCGGTGAGGTAGCGCCGGAGATGCTCGCAGGTGCCACCCCGCTGCTACCTATACCTGCGGACTGCAGAAATAAAAAATTTCCCGTTAAAAAAATTTAATGATACAACCGAGCGCATGAGTATTTTTATTTTTAAAAATAAAAAAATAAAAATGCTGTAGGCGCAGAGGGCGCTGGGGTAAATCCGTAGCTGAGAGCCGGGCGACGATGCCGGGGCCCTGCACCATCCCGCCCTGGCCGCGCAGGTGAGCGGCACCGCGGGCCTCCCTCGCTGCCGCGGGCAGTGCTCCCGCTGTGCCGGGGAGCCCCGGCGGCCGCCGCAGCCGCGGGGCGCGGGAAGTCCCCCGCGCAGGCTGTAGACCCTGCCGGATGGGGACTTGCTTTTGTTTGTTGTTATTCCCTTTATTTTCTCTGCGAAGAAGCAGGCGTTTTCATGCGGCAGTATAACGTTGGATCGCTAATAACCAAAAGTTAAAATGCAAACGCTTCACTAGGAAGCATTTCATGCAGCTGATGCAAAATCGCAAGGCTTTTCGCTTTTATTGTTTATCTATGGGAAAGGAAAAACAGTTTTATGATTTTTTTTCCTGTGTGTGATAGTACTGTCATCAAAATACAGATGCTTTTCCTACATCAGTGATTTTTCCCTACAGCCTAAGGGCTTCTTGGCTTTAAAGGTCTAGTTATTTTTGCTAATATATCAAGGTTTTAACTCCTGACTATTTCATAAATCAACTCCAGATGCACTGTACAGTATTTATATAGTTATTTTCAGAGGTACATTCTGGCTCAGTAGATTGCTGTCTCACCATTTCAGTGCTTCAAAGTGATGGTGCTGGGAATTGTCAGCTTTGAATAAAAGGTTAGCTCACAGAAGCAGGATGTGTTGTGTAAAATATATAAAAACATTATACTTATAAAAGTGTTACAATCCATATATCTTGCAGGTCGAATTGCATGCATTATATGATCAGAAATACATAGAGGATTAATCTGCCAGTGATTATTTTAAAGCATCATGTTGTCTCTAAAGGGGAGGGTGCCAGAGACATACCGGAGCAGAAGGCAGAAGGTGCATCTTCCAACCCACCCCAGCCTGGAGAAGCTTGGCAAAGCAGTCCTGTGCCCCGATAGCAAACCCCCAAGACCTAACCCTCACCCTAGCCTTGCTGGGAGTGGTAAGCACCCTGCCCATGGTGAAAAACACCTCCTGCGAGCCAAACAGCTGCCTGCTCATTTTAAAAAATCTTTTCTTTGATGGGCTCTTGACCGGCAGGTGACACATCCTCGGGCCTATGAGCCTCCGAGGGTGTTGCTTTCCCATACGCGGTTGCTTTCTGAGAAGCCGCAGTAGCCTCTGCACCCAAGTGGGCTCTGGAGGCTCTGTGCTCCTGCAGGCTCCGTTTTGCCAGCCTCCCACCAGCCTGCAGGTAGGCTTTCCTATTCATAGGTAGGCTGGTGGTGCTCCTATGAAGGTCACGTCCAGCTCTAAGTTTGTGGTTAACCAAGCCTTGTTCAACTTTGGTGAAGTTGAACAATTTAATCAGTGCCTGATGAAGCCTTGGATATATCTGTGGTATATCCAATTATCTTCAAATCTAAAGCAGTTGTCAGAGGCCAGATGTAGGGGAACTAATAACACAGTGGTAGTTCCTGCCCTGATTCTGGGAGAAATGCTGTGTGGTTGCATCACAGTACAGCCATATGGGCACAGCAGCCTGTACTGGTGTGGGGCCATTTCAAGGCCAAGGTGAGACTCCTATTCCCAGGACGCTCTCGTACTGTTTATTAACCAGATTATAACTTGGGTGTGCATTACTTAGCAAGCCGTGCCAGGAACGCTTTTCATCTGCTTGGTGAGAAGGCTGGGACTCTTCCTTCAAGGGCACTATCAGATAACTGTCCTGTCATTTGTGTGCAGAGTTTTCGTGATACAGTGGCAAGATGATGGCAGCTGAAGGCCACTCAAATGTGGCACCGAATGACACTGTCTGAGTTTGCCCTGTTTCTTGCAGGAAACGTGATCTACCCATGCTTCATGCCCTGCCCAGCCTGCTACTTCATCTACAGGTGTAGAAGAAGGGTGGGGGTTTTTTGGTTAAGATGTTACTGTCTTGGGACCTGGTTATTTTAGAAAGTTTCTTTCCAACTCCAAGTAAATAGAACTATTCTGATGAGTTGAAATACAGAAAATGGTATCCCCGTCCTGCCTGATGTCCTCTTGGTCAAGCCTAGCCTGTATTTATTGCTTCTCAAATGGTAGCTGGGTTTGCCAGATTTCCACATCTTCCCTAGGGTGACAGTGCTGACTGCCCACGCTGAAATTGGCAAGTAGAGTTGAAGTTATTTACTTTGTGAGTAATATGGTAAATTTTTTTCTGAGTACCAGTTAGATTAAACAGTTTTGTGGGGGTTTCAAAAATAAGTTTAATGGTGCTTAAAACATAAAAAGTAAAATTAGAACTTATAAAATAGGGTATTTGTTTATTTATAGTGGTCTGATTGAAGCGGCTCTAGTTGTTAGTGTTAAAATAGTATAATCTCCTTAGGGTGCAGGCAGCTGTAGAAGTAGGAAAGCATTTTAAACTAGTAGAAGGGTTTTGACACTCACTTCAATGAGGCGCCGTCTTGCTTTTCCGCTGGTCTTAAAACATGACTGCAAAGCTGGTTCGATGGGGAGTCTCCATGTGCACCTACGCAGGACAGCACACCCGGCCGGCCGGAGGAGGCAGAGCCCCGCCTGTCCGGCAGCTCCAGGCCTTGCCAGGGCACGTCTGCATTTCTTGTCCACCGCTTTCGGGGTGTCTCCCCGGCGTGGGGAGCCCCCGAGACCGGCCAATGCCACTCCTGAGCCCCCGTGCCGCGGCCGCGGAGCAATGCGAGCGGTGCGGGGCGGAGCGGAGCAGTGCGGGCGGGGCGGGGCGGTGCGGGCCCGGGCGCGGCGCCGTCGGGAGCCGCTGAAGGAGGACTTCAAAGGAGCCGTCGGAGCCGAGGAGAGGCGGACAAAGCAAACGCCGGGCTACCGAGCGCGGCGCTCCGCAGGCGCCTTTTAAGGCGCTTTAAGTCGAAAGGGGAAGTGACAGGGCAATCATCTCCTCGGCTCGGCTGCGGATGGGAGGGTGGAATCTTGCTAACAGCTCGTGTATCTGTATATTTAATTGCGACCTGGCTGCATGTTCCTGTTCAGGAAGGATGCAGATCACAAGCGAATCTATAAAAACGCAGTTGACAATCCCGGGAAAGGGATAACTGACAGATGAAACGAGAGTCAGCGCGGAGCTAACTGGCAAAAGCATCGGTACAAAGTCAGATACCTTCTGAGAGGAGGAGTAGTTTGTTTTATTCCCGTACTCCAGAGTTTTGTCTCCTATCGGTGTGATGGGGTAGAGAGGAGGTAACGTGCCCTGTTTAGGATACAAACATGCAGATTAGATCAGACTGTAGACACTGTTTTTCACTCAGGACAGTCAGAGGAATAAACCAGGCTTCCCCCATCGAGGAAAACATAGAATTTTCTTTTAATGTTTTAAGGGGATTAAAACTTGTTTAAACACAACTGTTGTGCACACAGATTTAGTGAGCTATCGGGAGTTGACAGCGTCGGAAGCTGGGGCCCGGAGCTCACCGCCACCGTTCTGCAAGGCTGGGGCGCTGGTAGAGTATCAGCCCGGCTCCCGTTTTCTTCACTTTTGTGGTACTTTAAGTTTTCAATGAGGCTGCTGTAATTACGAGGCGTTTAACTTTTTGCCGGGCACTTTCATTATGGCTTTGCATTTGCACCTCGCTTTTAAGAGAAGTAATAACATTCACAGTCAGGGGCAAATCCCGTTAATGAACAAATTAAAGTTCAAACAGTTATTCAAGTTCACAGCCCCGCTCACTGCTCCTTTAATAAGAGTTATACATGTTACTTTCTCTCGGGATCACTCCCCCTTTTATTAGTTTTTAAGCTTTTCATAAGCACTAGTGGGCTATACGGGCAGTTCCCAGCCTCTAAAGAGCCCACAAATCCTGAATGGAGCCCTAATCCGACCTTAATTTGGCAACTTTTGTAAAAAACATAAAAGCTCGGGTGCCACCCTTGTGCGCTCAGATTATAATGTCGCACGGAAAAAGCCGGGGGAAGGCCCCCTCTATCCCGCACCCACCTATTTGAGTTCGTTCCCTCCCCTTAGGAGCTGTGCACAAAGCCTCTGTGAATGCCTCACGGGATACCGGGAGAGAAATTAGGATCGATACCCTGGGAATTTCCACCCCCTCCCACGATAGCTCAACCCGTCTGTGCTGGGCGTGGGCAGCCGGGGCGGCCGGTGCCCCAGCCCGTCCCGCAGCGCTGCCCTTGGGCCGGTTGCCCGCCTCAAGTGTTAGCAACGTGCAGTTAAAAAGAAAAAAAAAGAGAAATCCTTGCGCTCTTCCTCTCTTCCCGCCCCCCGCCCCCGGCCTGTCTTCTCTTTCTTCAGACCTTTCGCGATTAGAGTGTCTGCACTCACCTCGGCATTTGCATAACATGAATCTAAATTCCCCTTGTCAGGGGCTGCCCCGGCCCAGGGCAGCCGCTACTCCCGGTGGGACCGGGCGGGGAGCGGGGCGGCCCCTCCCGCGGGGCCGGGCTCTGGGCCGGGGGCTGCGGGCAGAGTCCAACCAAGCCCGGGGAGTTTGACACTGATTCAAGGCAGCGCCGGTGAAAAAGCGCTGTCTATGTACAAATAGAGGAGATCACACTCCCCATTATCTACCTCCTGGCGAGTGTTTGATTTGTGACATCAAAAGCTTATCAAGGCAAGATCACAAAAAAAAAATAGAGAAAAGGGGGAAAAAAGTACCTCTTCATAGAGGAAGATCCCTGCGGTTTGGGTGATGCAGGGAAGAGAGGAAGGAGCCGATGTTGTCAAAACGCCGCCGGTGCCAGGGAGGCGATTTCTGCCCCGCCCGTGTCCCCGCGGGCCGAGCGGCGGGGCTGGTGCGGGGCCCGCCGCGAGTGCGGGGCGCTGCCGCGGGCGCGCAGAGCAGCGGGCGGGCGGGCTGGCCCCGGCGGAGGGCTGGAGGGAGGCCCTGATTCCTCGCAGCCATCTACACAGAAGTGGTTTGATATAATCACCATGACAACTGCCGCCTATAAGCATACAAATAATAGAGATGAAATAGACAAAAGATTAGCATGCCATGAAAAGTACAATAAGTTTCTTATTTAGCATTTAGATAACTGTCTTTCCTTCGGAGCAGGCTTCAAAGTTGAACCCAGTTTAGACCAAGAGGATTAATTCTTTCTCCCGCATGCTTCATTGAATCTCTCATTACCAAACTTTGTCTGTATTGATGTAAGATTTGATTGAAGATTAGAGCATTTAGCAAATCTTGCTTTTCTGCATGTATCAGGCCTTTTCAAGCGCAGACCGCGCTGCCCAGTGGTCAATACCCTTACTTTTATCCAGTGTCTGCTTCATTTAAACTTAATCAACTCCCTCAATGAACTGGAACAGGGAAACGTCCCTGAGGTAAGAATGTTGTGCTTTTCTTAGATAATTCTTTGCTCCCTCTCCCAATCCGCTGGCGTTAAACCTAAAATTGCTCTATGATGAACTTAATCAATATGATAATGACAATTGGGGCTGAATGGCTCAGCCTGTGCTCAGCACGGAAAAGGTAGACGGCTGTGCCCATTGCCCAAAAGCAACTTCTCCTTTCTCGCCTCTCCTTTTGTGTTCACTTCTCCCACCTTTCTTTCTCTCTCTCCCCCTCTTCCCCCCTCCGTGACACCGACCGCTGTTCACGCTGGAGAATGATGCTTCTTTGTGCGGCAGGAGGACTCGTATGTCACCGCCCGGAGGAGCGGAGCGGAGCGATTGGCCGGGTGAATTATCTGCCTTGTTGCAGTGAATTATTTGCGCTGTTTCCTTTCCCAGTCAACAAGTTTCTGAGGTATAGCGCAGATCAATCAAAGCTGACAGAGCGCATGTGAAGCTTTTACTGTGTAAATCTGGACCTCTTGTCCCGGCTTCGTTGGCACTGGCATCTGTATATCATTTTTATACTGCTACCAGTAGAGCAATTTCAAAAGTATTTGCAAGGAAAATGGATGTCCCCATCTGTTCCTGGAATCATAAATGTGCCACTTTCGGAGGGTTTTCACTGGTAATCATATCTTTAATGATGAACAAACTTGTGATATATACCTTGCCATAAAATGGGGTTTTCTTCACTTTATTGTGATTGGCTGGGATAAATAGCTTTTCCATATGTTAGGAAGATAAAACATAAGATTACCAGACCTCGTTTCTTTGATCATAAACAAAAGAAACATTTCGCTCCAAACACTCTTTAAACAGAAACAACTGCAGAATTAAATTGTATTAATAAGCTGTCGATGGGTCAGGAGGTAAACAACAGTCTCCATAGAAAAGACAGCCGGTCTTTCTCGCTATTCGGGTGCCCTTAATGCAGACGTGGATTTTAAATACTCGATGCTAATTTTAATTTTTATTTTCTTAAATTTGTCTTATCTCTCTTTTTTTTTTTCTCTAGGTTGTCTTTGTATTTCCTTAAGTGCCAGAGCGAGGATACGGTGCTGGATTGTGCATTGCTGTGCGCTATATTTAGAAAGCAGCTGGAAGAGAAAACGTCCTCAGGAATCCGGACTGTTTTGTTGTAAATGTCCCTCCAGTCCCAGCACTGTAAACGTAAACGCTCGTTCTACAGACATGTCAGCGCTTCGCGCTACCTGGGAGCGCTGGGTAAGGATGGGCTCGGGGAGCCACTGCTGACCCCACGGCACGCCCCAGCAGCCTCAGAAGTGCCCAGGGCAACGAGAGGTGGCGTGGCCGCGGCTGCCCGGCGGCCGAGTTGCCAGCCCACCCTCGCGGTGGGGGGCAGCGGCGCCTGGGTTTCTCCGCGCCGGAGGCACCCCTCTCCGCCCCGGGGAAGGCGCAGGTTGCCCCCATTTTTCCATGCGGAGTGCCTCAGCCGCAGGTCCGCTGCCCGCTTCGGTGGGACAGCCGGGGCCGGGCAGTCCGCGCCCGTGGGAGCCGCTGCGCAGCGGCCGGCGGGTGGCACGGACAGTCCTTCCCCCTCCCTGGAGCAGCAACAGCACTCTCAGACCCGCTGCCTGCTCCCTGCAAGGAGTGAGGGTCGATACTAAACGAGGTCTCGTCCGCTGGGGCTTGCCCCTTCGGGGATGGGGACAGAGTTCCCGGGGCAGACCATGCCGAAGAGACATCCCTGCCTGGCTGTCATTCAGGGTGGGAGCCCCACTGAAACAGCGCCGGGGTACGCTCTGCTCCGAGCCCTGGGGACCCTGCGCCCGGCCCCCAGTCCCGACGGGGCGGGCTCCCGTCATCCCGAACGCCTCCTC
>WEKY01027596.1:44807-88031 GCA_013390045.1 Picathartes gymnocephalus
GCGGGGGGCCGAGGCAGGCGGGTTTCTTTCTGGGCCTCCCGCTTGCTTCCCGGGTTGGGTTTGCTGGCGGGGTCCCCCAAAGCGCAGGAACGGCATTTCACGAAAATAACCCCACCACCACCCTCCTCCTACAGCCAAGGGGAAAAAAAAAAAAACCCCAAACAAAATTCCAACGCACAACAAAACTCCCATCAGCTCCCGTAAAAGCCCGCACCCAGCCGCTTTTGTCAAAACGCGCGGCCAGACCCCTCTCCTCTCGTGTGGGAGATCCCTCCTTTCCTCTGCGGGTCGGCAGCCGTTGCGCGGGTGCGGAACCAGGAGCTGCGGCCGCGACGTGACAAATGGGGCGGCGAGGGGGGGGCCGGGGTGGCGGCGGCCGCCCCTGACAGACACGGGGGGCAATTATCACAGTGTGATGAAAGAGCCTCCGCCAGGATGTATTGCACCGCTAATTACTGTCCTTTTTCTACAGCCTTCTAATGTGAGGAAAAACACGCGGTGACAAGTGTGGAAAAGAGCAAGCACTAAATTACTGTCAGAAAAATAAACGGCGGAGCGCGGCGCGGGGCGGTGATTTACGGGGGCAATTAGTCACCGCCCCACGGAGCCGCTGAGGCCGGCGGGGCCGCCGCAGCATCCTCTGGGCCTCGCCCGGCTCCGGCTCCTGGCCTAGGCCAGTACCCAGCACGGGCATCCAGGGCTCGTCCCGCTCCTGTGGCTCATTTTTTTCTACTCCAAAAATAGGGCTTGGGGGTTTGGCTGACAAAATGCTCAGCATCAGCCAGCAATGTGCACTGGCACAAACCAACCCTATCCTGGGCTGCGTCTGAAGCAGCGTGGCCAGCAGGTGTGGGAGGAGAGAGGAGCCACCCCAAAAGCCACAGCCTGTGTTTGCAGAGAAGGTGGGGTGCCACGGGTCAGCTTACTCGTTGTGGCAAGTGGCTGGTGCCCTGGTGTGGGGTGATTAAAGAAGTGATAAGGTACTGTTAAATGAAAAATAGTTCTGGAGAATGAAGGCTGGAAAGCTGCTGGACTGGGTGAGACGGTGGAGGTGGCTCCACAGCTGCTGCACATGTTCTGGAGATGCTGTGGGCTGTTAAGTCTCCCAGTCTTGGAGGAGAGCCAGCTTTGCTGCTAGCTGGGAGTGGACATTATAAACATATCTTAATGCTGTTGTTTCACCAGGATGGAGTCCTGGAGAGATGTTTCAGTTTGAAGCTAGCAGCAAAGAAATGATGGACAATTCAAGCTCTGGCCCAGCCTAGGACCATGACAGTGAGGCCCTAGCCAGCACCTTGTGGGGTTTTGTAACTTTTTGTCCCATCTGTTCCTTCTGACCTAGCAATCCTTACTTAGTTGGTGCCTGTATGTCAATTTTCATTTTCTAAGGCCTTATTGGCCACCTAGGCCTTCTGTCCATCCCCTGAGCAGGGGGCAGCATTATCTGACTTTAGATGCACACTGCCATTAGACCTGCCAGCCTGGTGTCTGGCTCCTCCAAATAGTTGGCACTCGGATAATGGGAGACAGCCTGTCCGAGCTCGCTGCAACAGCTGGTGCCAGCCAGCCCTTCAAGGACTGGTGCCAGCAGCAGGAGGAGTGTGCCAGGGCCTGCTCATCAAACAGACCAGCAGCCAACCCATGGCTGCCACCGTGGGACAAAGGAAAAGGCAGCAGAGCAAGTCCCTCTTGGGAAAGACAGGTGTGTGTCTTTTGGAAGAGGATGCAAGCTGGAGGAAGAGCTGGCTGTAACAGGACCTGGTGGTTTTGGTAAGTGGCCTTCCCTCCCTGCTCCACTTTCCCAGCTAGGGTGTGGGATGTGGTACCTGCCTTTGGGAAGCACTCAAGACTTATGAATGATCACAGAGGCAAAGCATCAGTGGTTATTTTGGGGGTTGCCCTTAGCTACTTCTTCACCTTCTAGAAGTGGCTCTTGCAGGGACATGGATGTGTGTGCTCATGAGGTGCTTCTGGTGCTCCCTTCCTTGCAAGGCACAGTCCCACTCCTCCCACAAGTTGTTAGGCAGCCTCCGAATAAGTGATGTGACCAGCACATCTCTTGTGTAATTTCTTCCTACCACTGGAAAAATTGTTTGTTTATGTTCTTCAAATAAATAATAAGTATCTTTAATTCTTGTCTGCAGTGTGCTTGTTTTCATTACTGATGGTGAGGTCAGAATTCTTTGAGTAGGAAGTGGAGAGAGAGACCGTGAACCATCAATCCCATGGGAATTTCTTCCATGTATTTCAGACAAGTTCCTAAGAAAGTGCTTAGCACAGTTTTCTGCACAGATGTGCTCAAAAGCGGTGTGAGATATTTCCAAAGCTCTGAATGACAATGTTTTCTCAGCATCACTGGTATGCCCTGGGCATGGCTCTATGGCTGCTCTAAAGGCACAAACAACACTCATGAATCTGACTGCATTTGATGGGCAGTCAATAGGGAGAGTGGAGGAAAGGTTTGGTATGAACAGAAATCAAAATAAAAATGCAAGTGGGGATCCTACTTGAAAGTCCATACAAACACCTCAAAAGTAATTTTTATTTTTTCCACAGCCAGTGGATATTTCTGGGGTACATGTACACAGCAGAGGGTGGGCGTTAGCCCAATGCCTTATCCAAGCAGTGAGCATCTATGACTCTGAGAGGAAGTGTAGAGGATCTGGGGCTCCCAGCATTCCTCCAGTGTCGTCTCTGACACAGTCTAATGTAACTTATCTGAGGTTCTCAGTGATGTTTAGTCTCTTGTTCTCTCCTGCTTGTGCTTTCCTACCTGCCAGCTCTTGGGTAATCTGGCTACCTTTATT
This sequence comes from Picathartes gymnocephalus, assembly GCA_013390045.1. NCBI lineage: Eukaryota > Metazoa > Chordata > Aves > Passeriformes > Picathartidae > Picathartes > Picathartes gymnocephalus. The sequence continues at coordinate 47,615 of WEKY01027596.1, forward strand.
ATCCATGCTGCTGGAGCTTTAAAGAAAGGGGTCAACCCTGGACCTCCTGCTCTCCAGGTAAGTGCTGATCCATGGGATGTCACGGTGGGTGAAGAAGTGGATGCATGTATGTTTTAAGGTCCAGTGCTGGCTGCTCAGAGGATGGCAGCTGGATCACCCTAGGATCAAGGGTGAGAGATCACTTATGTCCTTTTTGGGGGCACCAGACATGCAGAAAGGAATGTAATCCCTTCAAGGCCACCAAGGGATGGGCTCTGTTGGGACATAAGACTAAAGGAGAGTTTTAGATTGATAAAGTGCACATATGTGTTGTGTTGGGCAGCAGTTTGGGGAGTGTGTCTCACACTTTGCCACTGTCACACCTTTGGTGGATCAGAGGCCCTACAGCTGCTTTGCTCCTGTGGAGTGTGGTGTGCTTGGAGGTCCCATATGAGGATCTCAGCAAGGGCAGGGGTTTTGGCCCTTTAGAAACCAGAGAGACTAACTTTTTCAAGGGAGGGTCTTGGAAGAGCAACAATCCTAAAATGACATGAAGCAGGTGAATATCACATTTGTTTTGATGTCCATACAAATAATCCCTATTTGGCAGAGCAGCCACAAGCCATCACAAGTGCCTTTATGGCACTATTTGCATGTGTGCCATGTGAACACACTACAGCACTGCTGTCTGTTAGAGCCTTGGTTTTGAGATTATAATTCAGTTTTTTTTGTAACGCAGACATAGGAAGTTGTGTAGCCGTGTTTGTATTTAGATAGTCATTATTGCTGCTCAAATCAGTTGTCATACCCTACATAATAATTGTTCCAAATTTTTTTCCCATTTTTATTTTGAGTAATAAGTGAACAGCGAGGTTTTACATATCTGGTATTCTGGATGATTTTGGAAAATAATTCCTCATCATTTTCTTTACTGGCTGCTTTTGTTTCCTGGGTTGCTGGTTGGTCAGTTAAGCCTCCTCTCCTTGGGGCAGCACCAGGGCTGTTGTACTGGTGATATTTAGCAAGTCCAGTGGGATGTTGCTGGGGAGGACACAGAAAGGTAAGGTCAAGCCTTCTCAACCTTGACAGCACGTAGCTTCTCTTTGGGGAAAGTGGCTCTTAATGCAGAGGCAGCAGCTTTGCTTTATTTGTCTTGATTCTATTATTCAGACAGTTTTTCTACCTGGCAAACTCCTCCAAACCTGAAGAAGTAGCCAACAACCAAACAGTAAGAGAAATATCAAAATAAAATATTTCTGGTAGATTTCATAAAGTATGAGTTATAGCAGAAAAAATTATTTTGGATTAAATATATTGTACTCAATTCTTCAATCCCGTAATGTATTTTTATTTATCTGAAAAGATTTAAAATGGCCCAAACTGCTTGGATGGCATGTAGGAAGCATTCCAGTTTGACAGAAGCTTGAATTGATTACTTTTCTAAGGGAGGGGAAAAAAAGGGGTTTTATTGAAATCAACTTTAAAGCTTTATTTTAAAGGGTGGATATTGGTAGCTGGAGAATATGTTCTGCCTTCCCCTCATATTGCAGCTGGACAGCAATAGCCAGCCTTCACTTATTTATTTATTTCCTGCACAGAGGGGAGGAAAATATAGGTCCATGAATCAATCTAGATAATGGGGAAGGCTGAATGTAATAAATAATACAGTAACAACCCTAAACTAATGAGCTGTTGCTAAGGTACATTTCACAGGCTCATCCTCTATATAAAAAGTCACTAATAATCCCTTGGTGTAATCAGATGATAAAGCTTTGCCATAAGGCAACACCTGTGCAATTAAAGCTGTGGATTCTTTTGCACGTTTCATTAATTTCAGGATTTTGTAAAGGCACAATGACTACACTAATAATCTAGTCTACTTGACTCCATGTCTACTGGAAACAGGGTGTCTAATTAGGTAAAGGTAATTAATTAGAGATAAATGGAGCTAATCAGACTCGGTTAACACTAATTCTCTGAATTAAGACATTTTGGGACACCTACTATTCCACTGGCTTTGATGTTTCCCAACAAACACTGGCTTGGAAAGGAGTCAGAAACCACTACATTTATTCTGTTGGAGATTGTCACCCAATCCCACAGCAGCACTTGCCCCAAGTCTTGTTGGGGGTCCATGGGACTCTGAGCTGTGCTCATTCCTGTGGGTTTGCTGGGACAGGCATCCCCTCCTACTCTGGGGTGTTGGGGCCTTGGTTTGACCCCCCCCGGCAGCCATTTGTTGTATATTTACTGGCTCCTGCCAGGATTTTGCTGATTGTGGTATTTCCCCCCAGCTCCTTTCATGGATGTGAGAGTATTTTTAAAATCTAGGGTGTTCTGGTGTTTAGAAGGGCCACCATAACCTCTGTTGTGGACAGCATTCAAAATGCAGAATACTGTGCCTTACTTCAAGGAAGAAAGCAGGATAAAAGAAAAAAAAAATGGCCAATTTAGAAGAAATCTGTAGTATTTAGTGAGAGGATCAGGATTTCACTGGTGGTCTGTGTATTTGTAACTCTTTGGAGGTCATGAGCCTGTTCTGGTGTGGTATCAAGGGCTGTTCATCTTGCTTAGATAATCAACTACAATTGCATTCAGGTGCCAGCATCTTCAAAACTAGCAGGACTATAGGGCAGGGGAGAATGAGTGGGACAAGAAGTGAGCAAGAAATCTAGTTGCTTCAGTGTTGTGGAGTTCCTACATGCTTCTATTTCTAGATCTGTGTTCAGAGAGACCTGTTTTGCCTTTTTTTCACAGGTAAATGTTACTTCCTCTCATGAATTACGGTATAATACTGGTGGCAGATTTGGTGGAAAGAGGCTGTGACTGCCTACACTCCTACCACCTCCAGCTTTGTTAGTGTTTGGGAATGGAGCCATGCTGGACATGTGGAGCAAATGCATTTTAGAAGGCATTGCCTCTTGTCTCTGCATGGCGTTAAGCTACAAAGATGATTTCCCCTCCCCTGTGGATGGTCTGCTCATTTCAGCTGCAAAGCACAGCTGATGGAGAGTTCTTCATCTATTGCTTGAGTGCTGGGAGGGATGGGAAGCACTATCTTTGCCTGCTTCTAAAGAAGACTAGATGCTTTTTGAAACTTGTATTTCTAAAATACCTCAGCTGATGTTGCACAATGTGGTACATAACTAACAAGAGTGAGCCAGGAATGAGTGCTTGTAGGGTGAGCTATAGCCTGAGGTAAGTCTCCATGAGCTGAGTTACACTGCCCTCAACAGAGGACATGAAATAGAAATGTCTGTATACTTCTATTACAAGATACTTTTTGGATTGACCTTTCAATAACTTGTTAAACTACAGAAAGCATTTTTGTTTTCTAGATGCGAAAGACCTGCTGGGTCACATAGTCCACAAATGCCCCTCTGGATATTTTTAATAGGAGCTTGGTGACTTTGGGCTTTCAGGAGCTGCTGGGGCTTGGGCCCCACTGTTCAAAATAACTTCCATTTCCACGGATGGACAAAGCCTGGTTAACAGTTTCAGAGTCATGGATACAAGAGAATTGTTGCAACTGCAGCATCGAGGCAAGAGAAATGATTTGGAGTGTGTGCCCCCGGTACCCCAGGGAGGCAAAGTGCTGCTATCTACTGGCTTGGCTGCACCCTCTTAGCAGGGAGGTGGCCAGACCCCTGAGAGAGGACACGCTCCAAGCCTTTGGTTAGGGCTGCAGAGCAGTGGTGTGAGACCCCAGGCCCAATTTGCTGGCAGCAATTTAACCTCTCTTGTGCTATGGAGGTCACCAATCAGTCTTCAATCACATTTATATTTTTTGTATCATAAGAAATTCAGGGGTTTCACACTCCAGTGCAGCAGGTTTCAATCTACTTGCTAATACTGTCATCTGATGCACTTGTCCTTCTGAATACAACCTTGTCCATTGCCCAGGCTTCAATGCTTTGAGGAGGTCCAGTTCAACACTGTGCAGGGAAGAGGGGAGATGTCTAGAGGGGTCACACAGCTGCTGATGCCCTGTTTGGACTGACCACTCTGCACCTGCAGTGCTGAGTGCTTCTCTAGTGGGAAGGTGAGCTGAGTGTTTTGAGTGCCTGGAAGCTCTGAGCACGTCAGAGTCTGTTCTGCTTCTTGAACAACAGAGATAAGATTCACCATACTCCAGTCTGACACCCCTTGTCTTCTGCAGACACGGATCAACATCTTCTGGTATTAGATACCATTGCAGAGTTGCTGGATATCCACAGGCAAGTCCTAGGTAAAGGATGGGATTCAGCTCACCTGACTGTGCACAGCTGTGCACAGTCTTCCTTTCCAGACTCCCCTCATTGGAGAGAAGTGGGCACTACCATGGTTACTCTGACCCATTTAGGGTTTCTCACTGAAATCGTGGCTCTGTTTCACCAGTGTCTGCTTTCAAAAACTCCCTGGGGTGACTTCAGAGTGTGGTCTGCAAGACTGTCTGGGCTCTGCGCTTGGTATGGTGTGGTCTTGAGCAGGTTGGTTGTGACAGGGGAATGGTGCTGTACTGGGAGTGTGAGGGCATGTGGAAAGTAAAAAGGCATGGAAAAGATTGCTGTTTTTGGAATTCAGACATCTCTGCTATCTGCTTTCGGTTTGCTGCAGTTTGGTTTTGTAAGAACAAGACTATGTAGTAGAGAAAGCAAAAACACGTGGCAGGAGAAATGTTGAGCCCGTGGAAAGGAGCGAGTGTCGAGGAAGAGCTGATGTCCGGTGTCAGGGGAGAGCCAGGTCCCGGAATCGAGGGGCGGAGGGCTGCTCCCGCAGCCCGGGCAGCCGCGCAGTGTGCGGGGCTGTGCACGGCCCCTGCCAGCCCCGGCCCGGTGCCATCGCAGGTGCCCCCGGGGCAGGGCGCTGCCTGCGGGCACGGCGGCACCGAGAGCCCTCACCTCCTGCCCCGGCTCCTTGCGGAGTCGCTGGCTCTCAGCCCTAGGATATGTTGTGACCCTCGGTGTCAGGCATCTGTCCTGCAGTGGATTGGTAGGTGAGAAAGGGGATTTTAAAATGTTCCTATATTAAAACTAAATGTTTTGTTAATTTCAGATGTTAAATAAATACTTGAATTGGCCAAATGATAAGAGCAGAAAATTCCTTAGTAATAAACTCAGTCCTTCTTTCCTCCATTTTTCATAACAACCTTCCCACTTGGCCTTTGATTGCTGTTTACCAGAGCTGCATCAAAGCAGTTTCTCTCCATGGCTCTGGGCTACAGTGAAGTCCATAATCCAGTGTCTTGTCAGCCACTGAGTTTTCAAACTAGCCTCAGTATTTGTGCCAGGAATGGAACCTCTGTTCTTGAAAGCAGCAGTGAGTTCCCTGCTCTCCCATGGTACACAGAACCTTCCTGAGCAGCTGCTGATCAGTAGTGTTGTCTATTCACACACAAACATTGGCTGTAAATGTCAGATTTTTCAAACAAATACTGTGCTAAAGCTAAGGAATGTGTTGTGTTTTTTGTTGAATAATAGAGGACTGTGTAGAATGAGGTTTGTGTAGAATATCTTATTTCATATGACTCCTGTTACCTTCCTATAAAGCAAGTCAAATCATTGTTCAGTGTGTGGTTTAACTGCACCACAGTAACAAAATGCCTAATACTTTAAGGAGGGAGTTCTAAAATTTAATAGTTTATTTTATTATTACTCTTTTGGATATAATTAACTAAGGATGCACTTCAAACTGTGTCCTCCTTGATACTGAAATGTGTTTTTATGTTTTGCTCTGGGGGAAAAAGAAGTCTGCCAGACCATGGGTCTCTCCCTTGATGCACATTATTAGAGTCTTTTTAGAGACAAGCAGGCCATTTTGCTGTCATTGGTCTTGTTCAAATAGAGGGTGTTTATCCATGCAGTCCTCTGGGGAAGGGTGTCAGGGAGGGATCTCCAGCCAGCAGCTGACACAGGTACTGCATGCTTATTTGACTCTCCTCCAGTGTTGAGCTTGCATGGTTCTTGCTTCTGAAGCAGCACTCCTTGGACACCCTGTCCTGACTCCAGGTAATGCCTTTGAGTTTGGTACTCTCCTGGACTGAGACCATGTTGAATGATGCCATCAGAGGAAAAGGGAATCTGGGCTGGAGGACATGGCAAGGTTGCTCCCAGGGGTTTCACAGTGTCTGGCATTGTCTCCTCAAAGTTTGGCCTTAAAATCCACTCTGTGTACAGAACAGTACTCTGCTTAACTGCACAGGCTTTTATTTTCATATAAAGCTAGGCAGGCCATAGTGTTTGTGTGATAGTGCTAGAGAAAAGACCTATTTGAGGGTATTATTTCATATTTCCACGCTGAACTTGCAGTTTCATATTGAAAACATCACATCTCCTGTTCCAAAATACCCAGAGTGAACAGACTGATCTCCCAAACTTTTGTGTGGTTCTCTGGTGAAGCCACACTGCTGCAGCAGACTCACCGCTGTGAAGAGGTGGACAGGATTCCCAGCTTCCCACCAGCTCTGTACTTGGGGGTCCCTGCCCATGCCTGTTCCTCTGTACCCCAGGGCACCTTCTGGCTGGGCTGGGGCTGCCTCGTGGGCTGGGAAGCAGGTGGTGGGTCTCAAACACGGCCGTGGGACTGCCCTGGGCAGGGACTGGCCCTGCACTTGCTGGCGGGACTGTGTTTGGTTGCTTGTGAGCTTTCCTTTTTGGCACTTCAAGGCTGAGGGAGGCAGGCAGGCAGGGGAAAGGGAAGCACTTGGCTTTGCAGCTCTGGGATGTGCTGTGCCTTGGCCCCTGCAGCAGATGAGGGGGGCTTACAAGGCAGATGCTGCTGAAGACATTCTCCTGCTCCCCTTCTCATCATTAGGTGTGTAAGGCTTTTTCTTCCTGTGCTGTGTGGTTGGTTAAAATTTGGACATCCACACAGGATACCCTCCCATCTACACCAGGACTCTTCAGCTGAAAGGTACCTATTGTGGCCAGGCTTCCCTCTTGGTGCTGCAGGGTGGCATTGGAGGGCTCGAGAGCATCCCTCTCCCCTGTGGTCAGTTACCTGTGCTCTCATGTTCATCCTTGGTCCAGACAGTGACTTATCCTTTTGCTTGGGGACTGCTACCGATGCATAAGAGTTAAATTACATAGTTTTCAACCCTTGCTTTAAGAAACTGATGGTAATGATATCCAGCACTCATTACTACTCCTGTCTTACCCTCAACACTGTCCTTTCCATAAGCTCAATAGTTCTCATTGCATTTCTCTTGCCACTCAATAGTATTCCTATCATGCCTTTGAAATATGTTCAAATTAAGTTTTAAAAAGTCTCTCAAGACTCCTTTCATGGAGCAGAATGGCACAAATCTACTTCATTTTAAGGGGGCTGAGGCTGGACTCCAGTTACAAAACTGCCAATGAAGCTCACTATATTTTTGTTCAGTTTTTTGCTTTTCTTTTGGATGATTCACATCCCCTTTTTGTATTAACAATCATTAGCTTTCAGAATGATGCAGCTGTTTCACAAGTGCCTTTGTCAGCAAGCAGCCAGCCAACCCTTTTGCGGGGTATGTTGGGGATCACATCTGGTAAAGCCTTTCCATCTGAGCAGGAATAGTCCCAGCCCATGAAAACATGAAGGCTGGAGAACGGACATGGGCAGAGCCTGGAGGGCCACCCATGTCTTTGCATCCCATGATCTGTACCTGTCTGATCGTGCACTACCTGGCACATGGAAGGAGTGGGGAGAGCTCATGTTTGGGGTGAGCGTGTACCATATACTGCAACACTAATAAGGTTTGGAGTACAGGTGCTGGTGCCTGTTCCATGTGGTGGGAACAGCTTGTGGCATCAGCTGTGCAAATCCATATCTAGGACTTATGTAAGCCTCCAGATCCATTTGTCTATGGCTGTTCCAAAGCAGACTCTCTCTGGTGTTGGTGGGGTCCCAGAAGGCACTGGTGGTGCTGTGCCTTTGCTTGCAGAGCCTAGCACTTCCTGACCAGGCATTTGTGGCAGGGCTGGATGAAGGAGAGGTGCAGGGAGCTGCTCTGTCTGCTCAGACTGGGTTCTGCATGCAGGCTGTACTATCTGAAGCACCAAGAGCTGCACAGGCAGACTTGCCCTTTAAATAATTTCTAACTTGGGACATACACAACGGAGGAAATTCTCCAAGAATCTTAAGAATGTGCATTTTCCTGTCCAGTTTATTTTTTTGCTTCAACGAGGTTTTTTTTTGTGTGAAGGCTATTGTTGAGGCCTAGGCCAGTTTTGGATGAGGTTCCTGTGCATGACCTATTCTGTCCTTAGGCATTGCTCTGAGCCTCAGTGCCAGCCCAAAGCCTGTGCAGGGTTCATGCTTTTTCAATACTGATGATGTGATGCTGCCTGGCTGTTCTGCATCACATCCCAGCTCTGTGGGCTGTTGGGTGCTGACTTCACCACCAATCTTGCTGGCAAGACTTACAAAACACCTGGTTGCAAACCCTTTTCTCCTTCAGCCTTCTGCCAGGTGATTGGTTGAGGTCTGAGTGACTGCACTCCTCCCAGGGTGGCCCGAATGTGGTTTGTCTTGTTTGGGATGTGAGTGCCCTGTCAGCTGGTGCCCAAGGCTCTGCAGGGATCTTCTCTCACCCTGTGCCTGTGCTGGGCTCTGCCACCCTCCTGCCTGCTATCTCCAGCTCTGCTCAGCCCATCAGAAACAACCTGGGGAGAGTGACATATGGCAGGAGAAAGACAATTTAGGGCAGGCCTAGAAATCAGAGGCAGTGTTGTTACAAGCTGGGCCTTGGGTTCACTGGCACGACATGAAAGACGAAGTTGGTGCCTGCTGGAGCTCGGTCTCTGCTGGCTCTCCTGGCAGCTACTGGCTCCCCATAGCACTTGTAATCCCTGCTGCAGTGGCTGCAGAGGGGTTCAGGGCAAAGGATGTGAGTGGAATTAGCAAATTCTTCCATCCATAGCAAAATTCTTAATTGCACTGGATAATGTTTTGGTCAGTTCCTGATTGTGAATTTCCTAGACCTTGTTTTTCTGCTGAAAAAGTTGAAATGAAACATTTTGGTGTTTCATGTTTAACTGTACTTAAAAGCAGTCAAAAGATAAACAGTCTGGAAATGCTTTATTTGCTCATTTCCAACACAGAGCTTTCTGTCCTCTCTTCTTTGTTTCACTGAGAAAACTATAAACTTTCCAAGTTTTTTTTCTGGTTATCAAGGAGTAAAGGCCACCAGTTCTGACCTCTTGCAGATTTATTTTTTTAGGTGATCTGTTTTGTGAATATGGTGGCTGGTGAGGCTGGAACAGCCACACCTGCTGGTTGGCCACTACAACCAGGGAAATCTAAAGTAGCTGGATGGGACAATGTGGAAGCCAAGTAATCTCTTGAGGGCCTTTTCTAGAAGCTGTGGCACTTGTGGTTGGGGTGCAATCTCCCTCATCTTTCTTCAAATTCCATTGTTCAGGAAAGCCAAAAAATCACTCACGTTATGGGAAAGATTCTCTCAATATACATAATTTTTGAGTTGAAAAGTTTAAAGGTTTATTATAATGCTCAAAATAATGCCTGAGATGTTCACCCAGATATTATCTTAGAATAAGTTGTACAGAATTATGAAGTTTAAAGAAATATGTCCAAGTGTATGTCAGTGATATGATAGTGAGAGATTTGGCTCCTTGTCCCTTCATTAAGGACAAATTCACCCCAAGGGTGTAGTCTGATCTTGGCAAATAGTGTTGTAATAGCGAAAGAATATTGCCTGCTGTATAGCAGACATTGATGATTAAATTTAAGTGTGTATTGTCCACATAAAGCAAACAACATGCCTTTCTTTTTTTTTTTCTCCTTTTTGTGAACATTCATCACTGAAGATGCTGAAGATGGAAGATGTGGGCTTGCTAATTATTGTGGTTTTGGCTGATAATATACTGTAAATTTTGAATAATACAACCGTGACCTTATAGACAATGCAAGACTTGACAGCAGGCCCATAATTATAGTATGCTGAAAAAATGCTTGTTATTATCTACTATTTTTAGGACCAGTGTGCAGAGCCTCTTAATTTACATAAGCTTTAGACATTCACACATTTTCAGTCTTTGCTTATGGATGATAAATTTTGTTCAAATGAAAGATGAAGATGTTGTGTTAGGTGAGAGGTTAGCCAACTGGGAACTTGATTACTGTGAACAACAAAAGCATCAGTAGAAACTGAAAAAGGAGTATTTATTTGAGAAAGAATTGTTTAACCCGAGATTCACAACATGAAAACTGCAACATTCAAATGGAGTCTTGGTAACTTGTGATTTGAGAACTGGTTAAATGATAATGGGGGGAGAAAAGAAGACAGGGAAAAACCCTATAATCTATTTATCACAAGGAAAGTGAATATTGCAGTGTGTTCTTTTAAGGAATGAACATTTTGTGCTTGTTGAGGTTTCCCTGTTGAGTGCTGAGGACACAAAATATTTCCAGGAGGTTCTGTGGGTCACCCTCTCACTGGTCTGCCTGCCCAGCAGCTTGCCAAGCCCCTTCTCTTGGCTGTGTTGAAGGCACCAGCTCTGAACCTTGGCTGGTGGGGTGTCTCTGTTTGGGAGTGTCCACGTGTGCAGCACAGCTGTGCACCTCCAGCGTGGCACACCAAACCCCAGCAGAGGTACATGTGTTGGGTGGATGGAAACTGCCCCGCCCTCCTGGGGCGCTCAGCCTGTCCCAGCGCAGCGTGACCGGCTGCGTTTGTCTCAGCAGCAGCACTGGTGCTGCCCAGCAGAGCCTGGCTAATGGCAGGGCAGTGCTGGCCACCAGCAGTGCCAGCAGCCATCCGCTGTGCTGTGTGCAGCAGCACAGGGCTGGCAGCTCTGGCACTGCCACGGGCGTGCTGTGTGCTGCTCAGGCTACTGGGCAAGCTAGAGGAGACGCCAAAGCAACCAACCCTGCCTTGCCTCTCTAAGGAGCCCTTTGTGCTGACAGAGAATTTACCCTCTCATTTCCCTCCATGAACTTTCCTGGCCTGCATATTCCCAGGTCGGAGCAATGTTACAGACCCTCCTTTCCCATCAGGGCTATGCCTGACCCTCCTGGACCGGGCAGGCAGTTGGAGGTGCACAGAAGAGCTGCCAGAGGTTCTTGCTGCACCATGTGGCTGAGCAGAGCACTTTGGTTTGTGGTTTTGGTCCAGCAACACCGGTAACCCATTGGTGCAAAGGTGCTCCCCTGCTCAGCTTCCTTCTGCTTTCTGCAAGGCTGTTCCCTGCATTAAAAACCAGAGAAAGCAAATAGACACATGGCTGAGGCAGACAGATGAAAGGCTTGTTTGTACTCATTACACTGGAGGATATTTTGAGATCAGATCATCCATCTGAAAATACGACCTTTCATAATACTGCCAAACAAGGTCAGGGATGCCTGCACTTCTCTGCCTCTTATGCAAGTTCGAGCTGCCTGGAAGCACCTTCTACCACTACGACTGAGTTTTCTAAGTTGAAGGAAAAAAAGTAATTTTTTCATCAGGGCTTGATCTCTTGTTTTTGTGCTTTGTTTGCCCAGTGTAGCTGATTCTGTGAGGAAAGTCATCAGTCAAAGAAGCCAAACAAGTGCCACCATACAGTACTGTATACCAGTCTCCTCTTACTCTGTTTACTTTCCTTTTTTCACCTTACTTAGCTGGACAGAATTGCAACGCTAAGGACTTCAGGAAACCACAGTCAATGCAGATCTTAGGCACTGGGAATTTTTAAGATGTAGCTGGTTGAGGGCACTGGGCTCACTTACTCACTGAGTTTTGCCTCCCAGCTGGTGGATGTGCATGAGACAGCTGATGTGTATACAGCTGCAGTGGCACAGGTGCCTCTGCAATGTTCTGCCCTGTGCATTTCCCCATGTGCTGGCTGGCTCCATCCAGAGCCAGCAACAGCTCTCAGTGGGGTCTTGGTACTTCAGCAGAGTGAGTAGGAGAATACAGCACTTGTCCTCAGTTTGCTTCTGTCCCCCAGCAATCTTAGTCCTTTGGGACCTGCGCTGCACTTCCTTCCAATAGCCCAAACTGATTGTCTTGTGGTTCTCTCTTTTTTGACCTCAAAACAGAAGTGTATGTGTGTGTAAACTTTGGCTAATACCAGGAAATCTTTCACAAAGTAGCCCAAATGTCTTAGGCTTTAGTTGGGTGGTTTTTGCTCAGGAAGAAAGCTGTGAGCTGCCAGGGCAGTGTTGACATCTGATGTGGTCTGTGAACTAAGCTGCCAGGCTGGAGCACAAACATGGGGCTCAGGTACAGAAGTGTGTACAAAATAGCTACAGCTCCAGCCTTCTGTTAAGCCGACCTTTAGTAGAAGCACAGAGGGGCTAGTATCAGGGTGGGAAAGATGACAATATGTTTGATACAAACTTTAATTGCTAAAGGCCTTTCCCAAAGGCCGATAATGGCAAAAGGTGTAAATGGAGGAAGGCTGTAGCTGTGCCTGGCTCGCAGATGGGCTGTAAGGAAACTGTGAACGGCCAAATGATAACAGACTATCCAGTCATTCCAACATCAGCTCATTAGCAGTCTGTCAGACATTTTAATTTGTGTACTTGTGGGCTAAGCAGATATTACAGGATTGCCTCAGCTCCCAGGCACCCCTTTAACTCAGAATGAAATAGTGAATGAATAAACCTGTCGATGTGGACTGATATTTTTTCACCCTTGGCTTTTGGGGCTCCCTTTGAGATCCAGCCAGGGTTGTGTGACCTGTGAAGCTCCAGCCTGGCAGGGGGAAAGCAGGGATGTCTGGTGTGTTGCTGCTTTTGCCCTCAGTCCTGCTTTCTTGGGATACTGTCTCAGGGAGACTGTGACAGCTCACAGGTCTCCCAAGCATCAAAAGGTCAGTTCTCCAAATGTAATAAATTAGTTAAGCAGGATAGTGGGGGACAGTTTGTATTTGTTTCAAATAATTCAGTAATTTCTTAAGACAGTGCTTTCACTAAAGGAGGGAACCAACCATATACGATGGAATTTTTTGCCTCCTAAATCTCTCACAAAAGATTCACCAGACCCTCATCAGTCATCTCACTGAAACTACTGGTAGCTAACTTTCAGATGAGGGTACTCGTGCTAGGTGTTCCCGGTTAATTGACTGTTGTAAAGGTAGTCCCTCCAAACTCCAGCTTCCCAAGTTCCTTCTGGCTCAGGAGACCACGCTTGCCTGAGGAGAGCAGACTGGTCTGAGGCTGAAGCAAACTCCCAGCAGGCTGCCATGCCTGTGCATCCCGACAGCCCAGCCTGCCTTTGCCAGGGCCGGGAGCTGAGCTGGGAGTTTGGGCAGTCAGCAGTGGATGTACCTTGTTGTGTGGGGTGGGCCATGTGCCTCAGCTGGGAGATTTATGGGTGCTTCTCTGTCACCAATGTGTGGCCACACACTGAGCAGGAACAGGCAGGCATTAAATGTCTGGAAGATCTTTTAATTATGCTTAGTTTTGTAATATTATCTCCGAAGCTGATGAGAATTAGGTTGTACCTCCATAATAAGAATGAATATGACAGGGGTAATGTAGTTAAGTGCCAAAATGTAGTGTCCTCATGGGGCAGAAGGAGTTACTGATAGAGCCCTTCAATCACAGAGAGATCCTCCTGTGCAGGCTGCTCAGCCTCTTGGGCACCTCACACCTCAATGTTAGCAGGAAAACGCCTTTATTTCTTTAGCTTAGGCATGTCAGGGATGGCTGTGAACTAAGAGCCACTAAAAATGCTGAGATTTGTCTGTCAGACCACAATTTGGAGATAGTATTTCTTTTAATCCAATTTAGTTTTACATACTGGCATGAAGCATTATAATTGATTGCATTTAATTACATTGGAATCTCTCAGCTGCTTGATCAAGAAATGATATCAACTCCAAGTAGGCCTGACTGTATGTTGGCATTGAAAATGTTACAGGCACATAGCCATGTTCTGATTCATTCCTAACGAGATTTTGAAGTTCACACTATAAAATGTTCTGTCAATTAAGTCAGAAATTCATAGTAACATATTTACTTCAGTTAACTGTGTCCTTTCAGTGCAGGGATCCCAGCTGCTACAATGGTGTTTTCTAGCTCCACAGCCACATCAAAGCCCATTCAAATATTTTCATTGTAATTCGTGTTTGTGTTTTTGACTGCAAAGAATAGCTCTGTGGAATATACTCAGTGAGAAGGAAGCAGCCTAAAAGATAGTTGCAATACAAATAGCTGTTGTTCTGTAGCAAACCCTGGAATCAAACTGGGCAGGAAAAATCTGCTTTACCAGTAGCAGGTTTTCTTGGTACAGGTTCCTGCTTTCCAGCGAGGCTGAATCCCAGAATTACATGTTGTGGGAACACTGCTGTGCTCTGCACCTTGGAGGGGCTGTTGGGCAGACAGGTTGTGCTTGTCACCAATTAACAGAGATGGACATGCAGATGAGGGAGAATAGTGCTTTTCTTCTTAAGATAGCACAAGACAGGACAGTACAAAGCTGGTGGCAGCTCCTGCATTGGCTGTAACACAGAAAGCAGCTCTCACTTTGCTTCAGAGCGCAGAGTGTCATGTTCTGCTTTAATTCAGTAAGTCCCAGTTTATTTAGTTGAGTTTATTGTAGCAGCTGAAGTGACTTGGTCTTTTTAAATGTGAATCCCTTTTCTTCTCACCTTTCAGGTGTCTGAAGCTCTGATGACTGCTCTGTGGGAGGAGACAGCTCCAATCCAGCTGCCCTTCTCTACAAACCCGTTAGCCAAGGGATCTGCAAGAGGATGTTTTACAACTTCTGAAAAGTATTGAAGTGAGGTCGCTGAGTAGGGGCTTAAGAGTGACTGTGGGCATACCTGCCTCTCACAAGCAGGGGCTGAGGGACTGCAGGCTTGAGAATGAAAGGTGGGTAGTGCCTGCTTTGGAGACATTTCTGTCACTTGTGCATGCCAATACTCTGCCCTACTACAGAGAAAAACATCTTAATGTCATGGGGAAAAATGCCACAGTCTTGATGATGAGCCCCAGAGAATCTGGGACCCTGCAGTGCTACCTGTGTGTCTGCCATATTTCCCTTCTAAATTCTGTGATTTCAGGAAGCAAAGTGGGAGCCACTCTCCAGTGCCAGCACTGCCCGTGCAGCAGGCATGGCCAGCCACATGCAGGGGAGGTGGCTTTGACATAGGGGTTGTGGTGAGGGTACATTATGTACTATTAACACACAAATGCTTTCCCTAGCTTCACCAGGGACTTATTCCTGAGCACAGTTGTGTTCACAGCTTCCTCAGGCTCAAGATCAGACGCTAAAGAAAGAAGACATGTATCAGGTGGGTTTTTTTCTTTTTTCTTTACAAGTTCTGACTGTGAACATAGGACCAGTTTTAAAACAACTGCTGAGTTTGATGGGAAATTGCATGTGTTTTGAACTTTGTGAGAGGATAACTATTGGATAGATAAGTCATCATGTTAAAGCTGGGAAACTGCAGTGAACCTGTGTGATTCTTAAAGCTGCTTGGCCCAGCACTTGTGTATTGTTTATTTCTTCGCTTATTTCAGGAAAATGGAAGATCTTATGCTGTACCATATATAACAGACCCTGGAAACCTGCTAGGTAGAGCTGGTTGCTTGTGAAAGGTTTTAATCTCCTCAGACTGTTTCAGGCTGTGCTGTTCACCTAGGATCCTTTATCCAGTTAAAAAGTTGTTCAGCATGTGAAATACCAGGCTCCTGGTGTTGCTTAGTGAGCTTCGTGTACTGGCCAAATTCCACTCAGCCACCGGTGCAGGCAGCGAGGCTCCCCAGGAACAGCAGCTCCTTGCTGCCAGCAGCGGGAATGCCCAGGGCAGCATTTGGGCATGGGAGCACTTCCCTTACAGCAGGAGGTTACAAACGTCACTTGTAAGGGTTTCTTTCATGCACTTTGAGTCTTTCCAGGCAACTGTAGTGGAACCTTCCCTCTCAACCCTGTGTGTGTGGTACAATACCAAACACCCCTTGCAACACACATGTTGTCACAGCATATTGTGGCATTCGAGATACAAATGCCCTTTTATTTTCACTAAAGCACTGCAAGCAGCACTGACAGCAAAGCAGCAATATGTGCTGTCTATGCCTGGATAATAAATATTGCTGGCTTGAAATTCCTTTGCACATTGGGCATGGATTTTGTTTTACCACATCACACGATACAATGACAACAAAGGAGTTCTTCCCCCTTAGCATAAGGTAAACAACAAACAAGCAAAGCTAGTTTGGCTGTCATTGTGATGATCAGCACCTCCATCCAGGAAGACCAAGACTCAGTATTGCTTTCATTTCACAAACAGAGGTAATGGCAAAGCCGCTTCCCTCCTAGCTATCAAAAGCTTATAAAGAGACTGTTTAATCTGAAGCTGTGTCTAGGCACATCGTACAAATATTTCACCAGAATACATTAGAACCGTGGATGCTACTTTCTTCACCACTGCACAGGAATTACCAATGTAGCCACCAGTCATTGTCAAAGGTGTTTTCATCTTGCATTTCCTTTTAGAATTTTGCTTTTTTTATTCTAATATTGCCTTTCTTCTACCCACTCCCCACTGCGACTGAAGGGCAAAGCTTAGTCTAACAAGAGCTAAGTAACGCACAAATAGGTAACATTGCAGCTTTGAAGTCCAATCTAGGAAGAATGAAGGCTCCTGCAAGTTTGATGCTCTACTGGAGGTTATCTAGAGTTGATGAGTTAAAAATACACAAAATGATGTCTTTTAAGGAGCAGCATCATCTTAGAAACTGCCAACCTATTTGCCCAATAGAAAGTGACAGAGGATTTGCAAGTTTTCTCCTTCTCTTCTGCTGTAAGTGAAGATGGATGCCTGACCCTTTGTTATCAATGGTTTGCAGATGCTTGAGGCACCTCGCTTCACAAGTGGCCGCAAGGAGGTGAGTGATGGATTTTAGGTGACTGGTTCAGCCAACATAATTTCTTGCCTATCTCAGGTTTTCCATGGTGGGACCTTTTCCAGGTGCCACTGGGTGTGCCCACAATCTTCACCATACAGGAAGTTGGTGGCTCTGGTGCCTTGGTGGACCCAGTGTGCTCCAAGTGCTCCTCCTCTGAGTCTTGTCACCAGCTTCTGCCTGTCTGTGCTACGGTCACTGCATGGCTCCTGGGTGGCATGGTGGGCCACCTGCACTGGTGTGTGTTCTTTAGCATGGGCCATTCCCTTAAGAGCTGGACTTGATGATCCTTTTGGGTCTCTTCCAGCTCAGACTATTCTGTGATTATTACAGTTTTTTGTGAAATGGCATTGGAGGAAAACAATTTCACAGCACTAGCAGCAGGATTTTGGATGGGGGGCGACCACTGCTAGGGAAAAGCCCTACAACTGGAGAGGCCCATGAGATGCTGTCAGCCAAAACCTGGAAACAAAATCCAGTACAGATCTAATAGAGATCAAAACCAAAAGATGATGTTTGATATGGAGTGATCCAGACTTTTGAATGAATCTGCTTCTAGTATAACAAGAGGATGGAAAGCCTCCTTTCTTGGAGGGAAAAAAGTTAAGCAAAAATCAGATCAGACTGGTAGAGGAGAAAGTGGACCTGGAACTGCTGTAGGATGAGGGAAAGCAAGAAGCTTGGTCAGGCTGTAAGAGAGCTGGAGAAGAGAGGAAAAATTTCTATGTTGTTGGAGAGACACTGGAAGAGGTCTGCTGCTCTAGCTGACTGTTTTTCATGCAATTTTTGTCTCCCCTTAGACAAGGGGCCAATATTGTACTGAGTTTCCACAAGGCTCACTTCTTCTGTTTCTCCAGACCAAGTATCTGGTGGTGATGCTCCTGGACTGATCAACCCTCCTGCAACAGGTAAGGACAGGCACATGCCACTGTGAGAAGAAGAATATATATGCTTTAGGAAAGGATTTTATGGCAAGGTGAGGAAATCTTAGCAAGTTCCCAGTGGTTCTGCTGCCCTGCCTGTCTTCCACATCACAGTCGGTAGCTCTCCTTGCAAAGCTGGGTGCCCCACTGTGGCCAGGGGCTGGGGATGGCTCCCTGTGGCACTGTCGGGGGAGCAGGCCATGGACCTGTGTGCTGCTCTCCTGGGCCCATACTCGGAATGAAGCGGAATACAGCCGAAGTAAACAAGTGCTACTTTTCATTGCCTCAGCAAGGCAGCTGGGGAAGCAGCGCAGGGGCAGAGGGGACTCGTGTGCAGGAATGCCTGACCGTGCCGTGGGGGAGTGGGCGGGCAAGGGCAGCGCTGCTCCCGGGGCTGCTGTGTGCGACCTGGCAGAACCCCCTCTCAATTATTTCCAGGCAGCGTCACGCTCCCTTCGCAGCCCACGGAGCCACCAGGCAGGCTGCCAGCAGAGGCAGCATTTTGGCAGGTTTTTAAACGCTGACTGAGCTAGTGTGTGGCAGGCCATTTGTACCATATGGCACCCAAGAGCTAATCCGGGAGAGGGTGCTGGGCAGTGAGGGGGGCCAAAGCTGAAATGCCATTTAGAAGTGAAACATCAGCCGAAGTGGCACAAGGCCATAAAGCCAAACAATGAAAGAGACCAGGGGTGGGAAGGGAGCTGGAGAGCAGAGGATGGCTGTGCTCTTGAAGCCAGCCAAATTTCCTTACCTCCCACTGTCCGTATTCACAGAGTGCTTAGAAATGCTATTATGTTGAGTATAAGCATATATTATAAATATTGAAATAGAGATCTCAATATATATGATGTATTTTGTATGCATGTGTTGCTCTGCTCTGGGAAATACAATGAAGGAAAAAGCAGAGCTGTGCAGAAAAATACAGTTCTGGCTCTGCCCTGGAATGGGGAGCTGGTGCTGATGGCTGCTGTTGCCATGATCTGTATGTAGTGCAAGCTATTGATCTCAAAGGAGACCATCAACTGACAGGATGGGAACCCTGAGCTTCAGCTGGTGTTGACCATTTTGGCCTTGGAAAGTCAAGTAGATCTAGTCCATGGTCATCTTGCCTTTGAAAGGATGTTTTATCCGCCAAAGATCAATTGATAGAGTTTTCATTTACAGTCTTGTTATATTAAACAAATGACATCGTGTAATCGTTTGCTCTCTGCTCTTGGGCTCTAATGGATAGCACTTGTCACAGTTATTGATTTTTCTTCTCTTACAGAAATCTAGTTCTAGGAATATTGAGTCATGCTATTATCCAGACAGGTGCCAGCTGTCTGAGTGACAGGCTGTTGTCACTGTAAACACTTGATAGGTGGCAAAAAAGTAGCAAAAGTGTCATTTATCCACTAAAATACTGTAAATAAGATATAGGCTTAGTAGTTCTTTCATGCCTTAGCTATTAAAGAAGATAGGATTCGATATACTGGAATAGACTGATTTCTTGTGTGCTCCCTTCAGTGTGGTGACTGTGACAAGATGCCCCGGTGGATGGTTCCAGTGAGCTGATCCCCACAGTGAGAAGGTTATTCCCAGGTTTATGAGTTTCATCTGAGAAGAGCAGGAATGCTTGTACTGACCTGGGTGTTGCTGATGTCAGAAACTTGGGAACACTTTACAGTGCTCCTTTCCTTCCTGGGATGTCACCACATTTTTGGATCATTGCTGTGTTGGATGACTGCCTTGGATGAAGATGTCCGAAACAACAAGTGATTGCAGCAATTTTAAACCCAAGGTATATGTAATGAAATTTGTCTTCAAATGGGCATTATCTTGCTCTTGTCCTCACCATAATTAATTTGTGTTTTGGGTTGTTTACTTTAATGTACAGGTGAAGGGTTGTAGTTCTGCTGATCTGCCATGTGCCACCTGTGTGTGCTGCTTCCTCCCAGCATGAGGGTGGAGAGACCCATGGGGCTGGAGCACGATGGCACAGTGTGGTCCTGTCTCAAGCAGCTGTCAATGAAAATGAGCATTGGCTTGATCTGGGTATGGAAAAATGCCTGGGATTCTTCTCTTGGTGAAGGGAAAAGGGTAAAGTTTAGAAGCAAGTCATGAACTGATGCTCTATTATTAAAATACTAGAAAAGGATGCCCAAAAGCAACAAACAGTGTGTGCTTCTGCTTAGCCGTGTGTCTGTTTTTCACAGAAAAGTGCAATGTGAACATAAAAGCAGAGAGCACTCAAAATCAACTTCCTGGATAGAGAGGGAAGAGCTCCAGCATGGTGGCCCTTTGTTGTATGCTCACAGGCTCCCAAGGGATGGGAGGTGTAAGACACAGCTGTGTGTTTGCAGCGTTGCCCATGTGCTGTCTTGGGGACAGAAGTGGCACCGTGCTTCTCCCTGGTGCCACCTGACATCACTGCCAAGGCTGCATAGTCTCATACAAAGCACTGGAGGCATCTCACCTCTACCACAGCTCCTCTGCCACAGCTCACCTAGCTTAATGGCTTCCTACAACATCTCCCAGTTCAAAAGAAACTAAACCAGCTATGCTTATTGGACTTGGAGGAGCTGGTTAGTATGCACATCATTTCTGCATCTACACAGCACTTGAATAGCCTGGGCCTTCTCTTATTACACCAGTGAATAGCAGGCTTACACAAGCAAGTGAAATCAGCTTTCACATCAGGAGGAAGAAAAATCTGTAGTTGTTGGGGAAAACCTTTCAGGCATTTAGAGCTGTAAAGTTGACTGAAGCAGTTGTTGGTTATAATACCACCTTTGTCCATGGCTTGCTGTGTAACAGCATGGTGTGTTGGTGCCAGTGATCCCACACATTGTTGTCAATGCAGGTGGTGGAGGAGAAGGCTGTGTGTGTTTAAAAACGGCTTGGGAGCAGCTTAACAGTAACATCAAAAATACCCGTGAGTGTGTCTGCCCTATTCCACTTGCCAGACTCCATAAAGCAGCTTTTCCCCTCCACCTTTGGGCTCTGCATCCTTCCAGCTATCAACCCTCAATAGGTACCATCTAATTTTTATATTTCAAAACACTACTTCTGATGCTTCCTCCTCTGTCTCCCTCTCTGCTCCTATCTTCTCAGTGCATCTGGCTTTTTCTTTAGGCTCGATTCCTGTCTATGCCTGGTGAGTGATTCCACTTCTTATAAGATCCAGCTCTGAGCTTTGCCATCACTCCCTATGGAAGGATGGTTTTGCAGGCTCTTTTGGATGTCTCAGTTGCCTGGTTATCTGCTTTCTTGCTGCAGGTCTGTTAAAAGAAGCAGCTGGTTTATCTGGTGTATCTACTGTTATAAACTGTGCTGCTAATTGTTCACCCTTTTGATATTTTTCTTTTCTTAATTCTTCCTCTGCTGTCTCACTAGTCAGATTTCCCAAATAGCAAGGGAGCACCTTGGTCATTTTTCCTCTTGACTAAATCCTTTATGCTTTCTCACTTCTCTTCAGCAGTCCCAGAAAGAATACCTTCTAGGGAAAAAGTAGCTGTACAGCTATTAGGCCTCCTTTGCATCCATATGTGCAGCCCTCACTGGTGTAATGCATTCGATTATCCCCATGTTTAGCACATCGGACAACCACCCTTTGAGTTTTGCTTCTTTCGTTTCCCCTTCACTCCTGCATCCTCCCTCCTGCTGCTAGGGAGGGAGGGTTCTCCACAGATTCCACCCCCCTGGATGCAGGGGCACAGGGATGTTGGATGGGGCAGGTCCTTGCAGCACCTGGACATGGGGGTCTTGTAGCAATAACATGCTGCTCCATGAAACCAGGGCTGGATTCTGTGCAGTCTTCAGGTGCCTTCCCTCCCAAGCCCTGTCTGGATGGACACTTTCCTTAGGCAAGCTTTATCTACTGACATGGAAGATAAAATTATTAACTGTCATTTGTTTAGCTACATATGGGCAAGAAAATAGATTTCTGAACCCCCAAAATACTGTAACTACATTAAAATAACTATTATGAAAGAGAGATGCTAAAGTTATTCTGGAGATTTAACTCATAAAACTTTAATCAAATTATTAAGTTCAAGTCTAGATACAGGCTATTTCACTGAACTTTAGTGCATTTCTCCTTTAGAAGATATTCTAGTTTATGACTGCTTAAGTAGAGAGTACAATAGTTTGCATAAAAAAATGGAACTGGAGGCTCTTTCACTGCACTGTAGTGCTGCAACCATATCTACCATCTACTGTGAAATGTTCATCTTTTTTGAATCCCCAAATTCTTTTTTTACAAAATGGTAAGCTTGGTCTGTGAACCAGGATTTATATAGTTGTTTCGGGAATTGTTTTTTTTTAAAGCATGCAACAATAAAAACTTTATTAGAGGACTGCAGCTCCTTGTCCTGGAGGGAACAAAAGCCCTCTTGGTTTTTGTAAAGGTGGCTCACCTGATAGTAAAGGCACTGCCTGGAATATTTTGCAGATTGGCGTTTCCGTTTGTTGATTCCATATTAAACAGAATAACCAAGCATGCTGAAGGTAAAGCCCCGGTTTAATTAACCCTCTTGGTGTAGTACCATGTGATTAAATGTGACTGAGCTGCTCCTTGGGGCTTCTGCTACTGAAAATACTAACAATAATCATTTGTTTTCTTTTTATATTTAAACACATTATTGCATAGCTTGGTGCAGAGATAATTACCAGTTTTATCTCCTGTGTTTTTCTAATGTTCATTAATAACAATAAAGGGTTGTAGGTTAAAAACTCATTTAATTGCCTTTATGTTAATGACATTATGAATAGCCTTAGCTACAAGATTTTAATTCTGTCCAGTATCCTGTTTCTCAGTAAAGCCCCAGGAGAGCTGCTCATTTTATCAGCATTACTGATTCAGAGTTTTTCCTTGCAGGTGGGTTTTTGTACATAATCAGAATTAATGCACAACACATTTTGCAAGGAACAGAGTAGAAGCTCTCTGAATAAGTAATTAACTAGAGTGCCCAAGGAAAAATGCCTGAGCAAATTTTAGCATATTCATAAAACATTAAGAAGAGTCACAAACACAGTGGAAACAATTTACTGATAATATGCTTTCATGCCATTTTCTAACTCTCTTCTTTTTTTCTCTCCTTCTCTTTCCCTTTTAATGAATGGAGTAAAAAACCCTGGAAATTTCAGCTCTCATTAAGGAGCACCTGCCCTTGGAACAGACTATATTCTGAGCTACATTGGACAAGGACTTATTGGAAGATAAATGGAAGTCAATACTAGGCTTTTTCAAAGTAAACAAAAAATAGACTTCTCCATGCATAAATAGCCTTCTTTCTACGCCACCTCCTTAGTGCTGAAAGACAGACAGAAGGAAAGGTTATCTCAATTACTTCTGTGTCTAGTGATAATTAATAGATCCCTCAAAGATACTGATGGGGTGCAATGTGTTTGGAATATGCCAAAGTGGATCCAGATATTTCCATTGTTTGGTTGAGTAAAGTGTGTGGGTCTGGCCCTCACATGCAGGGCAGATGAAATTCTTCCTTGCCAGTAGCTCAGCCATAGGATCTGTCTGTTACCAGTCCTTGTCCTCTAGTTTAGCACAGGGGTCCCAGCAGTGGCTCTTCTCTGCTGGACCCTACACTGCAGTGATTACTGTAGCCAAATGGAAAATGTTGGGCTGGGCAGATGGAGCAACCCAGCTGCACTAGAGAGAATGCAACATCTGGGCAGTTGTGGGCTCCTCTCTGTCTCCCTCCTCCAACCACCCTCTGCAGGGCTAGGGAGGGCCCCCTGCCCTGGTGGTCCCTGCTTGGCTTCAGACCCAGCTGCTGCAGCCCCTTGTGTGGGAGCAGGCAGTGGTCCTGCTGCCCTGGCTTCCTGCACCTCAGGCTGAGAGATGCACTATGGACGCATCCAGAGAGGGGCACACATAACTCACTGTGTTAGCCTGAGTAGAAATGGGTGATGCCATAGCTGTAGGCAGTGGCTAGTTAACATTGCAGTCCTTAATCATTGAAGGTCTGGAGCAGAGAAGCGAGATGGTCTTAAATATCTTAAAGAAAAATAATTCTGAAAGGTGTTTGTATTTCTTTTCTAACACTGGCTCTTGAAATTTTGCTCATGATCACACAGGCTTGCTGTTCAGCGGGACTGCTATCCTCAGGTGGTCAAGTGGTTTTGGGGGCCAGAGCTGCCTCAGGGAAATGGTGGGTCCTCCAATGCCTGTAGCATTGATGCTAGAGCTGTGGCAGTGAGGCTGCGGGGCTCCACACAGTCTGCACACAAAGAGAGAAGACCAAGGATGTCGCAGGGTGGTACCAAAATGTCACAGTGGGCAATGGCTTCACCCTTTCCTTTTGGGGTGGCAGAACTGACCTGGAGGGCTTTTCCCCACAAAGGTGAAAATCTTGGACAGTTTTTCTGGGGACTGATGGGTCAGCCCACGCTGATCTGCTGGTTGGTGGTTCCTGATGAAGAGCTAGTGGTGTGATGGGCTATTGAGGACCGTCGCTTCAGTTCAGCGCGAAAGCAGTGAGCTGGAGCAAAGGTCCTGCCCTGCCAAGCCTGGCCTGTTTGCCACTGAAATCCCCGCCAGCAACTGTTCTTTTAATGACCTTTTTGACAGGCAGAGAAAGCACCATTGTTTGCTTAGTTTGCTTTAAAAATAGATTTCTAAATTTGCAAGCGCCAGTTCAATGTGTGTCTGAAACCTGGCGCCCCAGGGTGTGCGGGAGCACCAGAAACCACAAATGTGGCACGAGCTCATGGGGACATGGGAAATGGCAGCACTAGGGATGCTAATGTGATTAAGTCGTGTACAACTCAATTAGTTTCCCTTTTCCTCCCATGGCAGGTGGCAGGCCCGGCTGGTCACTTGCTGGTGAATGGAGACGTTGCATTCAAGGTCACACACATGGTGGCACCGAAGTCACACAGTTTCAGTTTGACCCTGGCTGTGCAGGGCCACTCTTGCAGAGCTGGGAGCAGAGGACAAGCAGCCCTCTGGGTCTCCATCCTGCATTGAAAGGTAAATCTTGGTAGGCAGCATCTTTCTGCCAAGTGAGAACAGTGCTTAAAATGCTGAAATTTGCCTAGAGAGGGCTTTTCACATCAGGGCTTAACCAGCAAGGCAACACTGGAGAGGTAAGTGGGGAGAGTTAGAGCTTTGCCTGTGCTGGTGCACAGACTGAGTGTGGATACCCAGTGCAGCTAAAGCCCTCATACTCTCCTGTTTAAAACAGCAAGACAGCAGTATCTCTTTTCTAGCACCAAAGACAACAGAACAATGTTACCCATTTAACTGAAGCACCTGACTGGAGAGACAGGACCAGGAATTGAAACATTCATGACATCTCTGTGCCTACGACACCATGTTTTCACACAGAGGTCTGGAATGCAGAAGGAAATAAGCACATCTGCAATGGCAGGGGAAAGAGAACTCATTATGGGGGAAGGAGATCCCAGAGAACAGGAGAAGCTGTGGCCAGTGCCCATCCCAGCCATGCAGCTTGATCCCACCAAGTGGTACTTCCAAGTGGACAGGACAGGGTCCAAGTGGACAATTCAGGCTAAAATCAGTCTATTCCACAAAATTCTGGGAGCATCAAAAACTGGGGTGGGGGCGGAGGGAGTGCCACATGGTCATCTGGACAATCTGGAGACATCCTGCTTTGTTTTGACCCTTTTTCAATTGTCTTGTGACTCCATGTTACATTTCGAAATGAAAGGCCATTTTTACATGACCAAAGCGGACTGCTCTCACCAGAAACATTTGGAAATGTGCATTTTCTCCCTACAGTTGGGGAAAGACTAAACCTGAACTTAAGAAAGCTTACCTTTCTTAAGAAAGCTCCCTCAAATTGATGAGTTTTTTTCCAGAAATGCAGACCTATTCTCCACTGAGCCTACCTTAACCTGTATCCTGGGTGACTGTGATTTGTGGCTTGGTGTGATGGGACCTGAGTGGTTACTTGGGAAGAAACATCTGTTACATGGTAAGAGATCCAGCAACCAAATAGCAACTTCATTTCTGTCTGTGGGTGAGATAAAACTGGATTCTGACATTTCTGACTTATGAAAGGAAAGCATTTTAAGAAAGTATGCATTTTGAACCTTTTTTTAAAGTAGAATTCTTTTCTGACCTAATATTTGCAGTTTAAAATCACTGTGTCAGAGCCCTATCTTTCCCTGTTTAATGGTAAGACGTAACTTGTCCTTACCCACTTCATTCATTTGTGGTTTTTGTGCATCTATCTGACTATGCAATCCCTAGGCTTTTGATTGTATGTTACACCATTTACTATTATAACAACTTAGCCATCAGCAAAAAAATCCCTGAAATGAGACCAAGCTACTTCTGAATATCTGCATTAGCTATTTGAGTCTTGGAGCTAGCTCTGTAAAAGGTAGGGATTTAAAAATAACAAAACAAAACCCATGAAAATTATCCAATCCATGAAAAATATGCAGCCTCAGCAACATGGAATCACAGCAGGTACACTCTATTGGTGCAGAAGTGATTGCAAGCTCTGTCTTGGGGTGGGGCTAACAAAAGGGTTAATGCCTGCGAGGCACCCGTGCTCGGTAGCCCCTCGCCAAGGTCAATGGGAGCCCTGCCTGCTGAGCTCACGCAGGATCAAGCTCTGTTTTTCCATGATGTTTAACACAATTGGGTAATGCAATGGTTTCTTTGCACTCTGTAGGTCCATTTTAAAGAATAGTGCTTTTTTGAAAATAACCTAATCTATTTCATTATTAAATGTAAAATAATGGAGAAATTACTTATGCGATTTTTTCTATCCTTTTTTTCTTTTTGTGGGGGTGCAGGAAGAGGAAGCTAGGTAATCGTTTTTAAATAATGCTTTGCACTTAAATGCTAATCTGATATTGTGAGTTGACCCTTTTCTTAAAGCTAGGCATATTCTCTAACATTTTGTGGTGGTAAATATGTAGACCTACCACTTATCCAGTAACAAGCAAGCATATTTGCAGTAGATTGGAAAAAATAGAAACAAATTAATGTATATTTTTCAACTTCCTGGTGCTTTAACCCTTCTTAAGAAAAGACTCGGGGGACATAATTGAAGGAAAGTGTTTTTCTTTAGCAGATGGATTGCTTTGCTCAGATAATATTTTAGTTATGCCAGTAAAATGAAGGGTACCCAGAAAACCATGAAACTGCCAGCAGTTGTTAGTGTACGACTATTACCAAGGCAGAAATGAGGCCAGAGCAGTGATAAATGTGCACATCTCTCCCTCCATCAGCTGAGGAATGACCTGGATACACTTTACATCTGAGCACCAAGTGGGCCAACATTTTTCACAGCAGCACTTAATAGTGGACATTAACTTAGCCCTCTCCAAAAGGGCTGACCCGGAGGCTACCCTCTGTGGTTCTCCAAATTGTAATCGCTTCTGCAGTCTGTAATTTTATCAAATCGCATGCACCTTTTCCAGCCACTTATTGGCCAATTAAGTCAAGTTCTCACTGAGGGGGTCCAGCTGGCTTCAAGTTATCTTAGATGAATTGATTGAAGACATTCTGCAATCTATGAACCCGGTTTAATGATCTAGGTGATAATACTTGTAATTCTTCTCAGTCAAGGGAATTTGCTGCAGCTGTTGTCTGCAAATCCGTGTTCTGATACAGTGAAGTACCAGAAGAGCATTAATCTGCCCTCAGAGTTTATAGTGATGGCTGCATTGTGAAATGGGAAATTTAACATTCACATAGCATTGCCAAGCAGAGACAATTTTTTTGTTGATGTGGGTTTTTTTTTATTTTATTCTATTGTGAGTGTTAAAGAGGTTACATTTAAGAATACATTATTGATAATACTTAAAATTGGAGATTGTACAGCAGTATGAAACAGCCTACTAAAATATTGCATAAAATGTTTGAGCTGGAAAATGAGATTTGCCTCAGAGCATGAATATACCATTTTTAAAATTCAGAGGTGGAGCAGAGCTCCAGAAATAAAGCCACTGGGCCAGATCTACTCCCTAAGACATTCCAACTATCTGGAGTCAGTTTTGGTATTCAAGAGTTTGCTGCTATAAATGAGACAATAATTTCTGTCTCTTTTAAAAAAAAAAATCTAAATCTTTTATAGACAACATAAATATATTTATTTATGTTGGGAACAGGTCCTATGTTCAGCCATGCTAGAATAAATCAGGAGTAACCTCACACTTACATGATGTAAACTGCTGAAGAAGCTGCCTCTGATACTGGAGTCCTTCCTCAGATTCAGAGCGCTTGAAGTGCAAATGAAGGAGTGCTATACACTCCAGGCCTGTGTCAGAGAATCTTCAAGACCTGCAGTTGCCTGCATGAGGACCTGTGAAAACAAAGAAATAATCATATTTTCTTGCTTTGGTGGTATATGCCTCTTTTCTGAGCCCCAGGAATGTTAATCCCTTCCCTATGAAACAAATAATGCAACTAGGTAATATTTCTCATGTTGAAAATTCAAAATATTTAGTAATGAAATATCATGTAGTGCATCTGTGAAGTGCATCTGTAGGTGAAAAGGGATGGCTGGGGTTTGATTTCACTGAAAAAGCAGCAACTGCTGTATTAATTTGTGCTGTGCTGCAGACACCCATTCGATTCTCAGTCACAGGGACTTCCCTTCCATACAGTGTGACCAAGCCCACCTCTGCCAGTGCCTGTCTTCCTGAGAAGCCCTACTGCTTTTGATGAGATTTGGTTTTTTCTTTTTTTTCCATTTCGCTGGGAAAAATCAGTTTTTAATGGGATTTTTTTCAGAGAGTTATGTGAGGTTTCCAGCCCCATCCACTTCACCCTGTGGTCTCATCTGCTGAATCTGACACCAGAGATCTCTTGGCTGCCGTGGGCAGAGGATGGTGCTGGGTGAGCAAGGCCCTTCTCCCCACCACAGCCTCAACCCACCTTCATGTGAGGCCAGACCGGGAGTTCAGTGGGGTTTCTCTCTGTGTATGTGGACTTGGATCAAACTGTGTCGGCAAACCCAGGTCTGTTAGTCAACTTACTGTATGTATTTCAAGCATGAGTCTTTGGGGGTTTGAAAAGTGCTGTAAGAATGATATAAAGTGAGGTTCTCTCCTGAGAATTTGGCCGGTTGAAGGAGGTTGCATGTTCCACTGATTGAAGAAATGGAGCTGTTTTGCCTAGGTGGTGTTGTACCTGGGAAAAGCTGTCCCACCTCTGGAAGGTCCCTTTTCAAGTGGCAAAGCAGGGGATGATGGTGCCAGCTGCTACAGATGGCTGCAAGCTCAGGACATTCGGTGTCAGCATCACTGTGGGCGGGTTGGACTGAATCCCTGAGGATTCACAGGCCCTATCTGAGTTCCTGGGATCACCTCCCTGGGCCCACTGTGAGGGTCCTCAAGCAGCTCCTTTCCTGTGGCTCTCTCCTCCAGAAGATGCTGTGGCCAGGTAGGGATGTCTCTGCACCACGGGCTCTGCTGGCTGAGTACAACACCCAGATTTTCAGGGGATTTGAGGGAGAAGAGGGTCAGATATGCGCTCTGCCATTTATGAAATTAGTGAGCCATAATTTCATACATGCATGCAGTAGAAAATGTCTTTGATGCTAACCATAGAAAATAACTCTGAAATTAGCTGCACCAAGGGCATGCTCCTGCCTGACTGGGTTGATCTGCACAGAGCTGAGCCTTGGTGTTGCGTTGGCCATGCTTCAGTGGACGCACATTGTACTCGCCCTGCTGCTGTTGCTCAGAAGGGAGAACAGGGCCCGGGATCTCTCCCTGTAGCAGGGCTTAGATTAAAGTGTATATGACTAAGGAAGCTTGGTATGGCCACAGAGAACATCTTGTTCCCCATATTTACCCATAGGCAATGTCAAGTACTATATGTTATATGAGTGCTTTTCTCCAGTCCTGTAGGCCTTGTTTTAGAGGTTGACTGTGTGAGTCAAAGGTCTTAGTTTTACAATGACAATCTTACAAAAGATATTTGGTTTTTCATCTTTGCCACCCAGAACAGCAATACCCAAATGAGGGGGCTGCATTGTATGAGACAGAAAGCAAAAGCTCTGCTCTTGCAGCTCTGCAGCATCTCCTGCCAGGGCCAGGCACTGCTGTGGCAGCAGCCTTGGTGCAGCATTACATTTTCACCATAGATGCACTGAAAGCAGAGGTTAATTAGCATGGCTGCCTTTGAGCCTCTGCTTGAGAGGGAAAAGAGAGTTTAGTCAGTAACACTAGCCAGCTTCCAAACACTTTATGGATTTTGGCAAGAGGCATCACAGTCATAACATTTGAATATTAGCACTTTATAGCTCTGCCACACTTGCAACTGCTAATTAGGCAGCTTGGACATGGCTGAGAGCTGCCTTGAACCTTGTGTAGTAATTTACACCTATGCACAACTACGGCTCTGATGTGGGAACATTTTACACCCAGTTCACATGTACCAGATGATTAGCAGCAGTGAAGCCAGCAGAAAGCCTGATGTTGGATTCTTCTTGCATTCCCCCCTCATCTCAGCACTTAATTTTGCTTTCCTGGAACACCCAGAGGTAGAGTGTGGGTAACCCCTTGGCTGCCAGCTCATCCACTACGGCATCTTTGGAAAACTTGCTGTGCTAAATCCCAGGATGGAATTTATTTCAGCAGAGCAAACCACTTTTAACTGGCCCAGGGACTCCATCTTCCACATAATCTCCTGTAGCTTTATCAAAATCCAGAGAAATGTTTTCTCCCCATGCCAGTAGATTTTTTTTTTTTTTTTTTGCTTGGCCAACAGCAGTACTAACGTTGAAACTTTTGATGCTTTATGGTTGAGTGTTGTTTTCTCCAATTTTCATTGTGCTTTCCCTCTTGTGTATGTGGACTTAGAAAACCACTATCTGTGATTTGCTGCCAACCTCCCCCTTTCCCCATACCTAGGGGCTGGTGGGAGCCCTTTCCTGGGCTGGGCTACCTCACTGGGAGCAGAAGTAATTTCCTATGGTGGTCCCTGGGGAATGGGAATACGCTGGGAATCCAGACAGTGGCTGCTGGTTTGCAGTGCAAAGGAAGTAGATTCACCAGAATTAGGCACTTATTTCTTCTTTTTAAATACCACAATTTTCTTTTCTTTCTTTTAAAAGGAAGCAGTTGAGGCATTTTATAAACAAATGAAAAATAAAGGTCAGCCTGATGGATATTCCTTCGGGAAAAGTCCAAGATGCTTACCTCATTATTTCTTGGGCTACTTTAAAATCAAATATGTCTTTCCCTTATAATATACTGTCCTTGCTGCTGATGGGAATAGACCTGGATTACATTTGCAGTGATAGGAAGAAGAGAGTGTGTGTGTTTTTGCAATTTTCTTATTACTTTTATACTTAATTACTAAGATCCTGAGCTGTGGGTGCTTAATTCAAGATGTCTACAAACGGCCACAGAACAAAGCAGGATTGTGAATTTCTGCAGGGTTTAGGCTTTAGGTGCTTATCATGGCTTGGGAATTTGGGCTTTTTCCTGAAAGTCTGCATTGAAGATCTTTAATAAAAAGGAAAGTTAGCAATGAAAGGTTGCAATCAAATAAACAGCGAAAGGGCAAAACTGTATTTCACCTTCTGTAATTTGATGTGTAAGAAATGTAAATCACTCATCCAGAAGAGAGAGATTTTCAATTAGTCCTCTTTTCTTAAACATGCAAATCCCCCAGCCGTGTTTAGCATCATAGTTTTGCCCTAACTCTGCAGAGAATTCCCAAGCAACCTTTAATAGATGGCCATGCCTTCAGGCTTGTCCACTTATGTTTTCTCTCCTGCCTGGGCACAAGATAGATTATGCATATTATTATTCATAAGTGCCACCTATTGAAAGCATAACCACAGGCACGTTTGCAAATGGTGGGCTTGCCCCAGCTGTCCCCGCTCATGCGAAACATTCCTGCTCTCCAACAGACCCCTCCAAACCATTCCCTCAAAACTGAGATTATTTTCTTGCCAGACATCCTGGCACAGAGAAGGACTTGCGAAATGACCCATGGACTTTAAAGGCAGCTAAAATTGAGGGGACTATTCTCCATTTTTGTCCTGCAGATTTTTCCCTGATGTTGCTTTTGTTGCCTGTCCCTGACCCCTGAGGCTACTGCCACCTTGTAGGGTGCTGGAGAGAAGGCTTTAGGCCAGGGTGCCTGGAATCATGGAAGGTAGTGATATGATATGAAATATATGTTCCTCATTAAAAATGGGATTTCTCTGACAGATGCAAGAAACAATAAAGAGTACAGAAGAACTGAGAAGTAAATAGATGAGAGTCTCCCATGACTGGATGTTATTTGATCATTCTTAGATAAGCGGTAAATATAACTGCTTTACAGATGAAAATTCAAGTAGCTTCAGAATAAAGATATATATTTTTTTAATCTGGTGTTGCGTATTAGACCATTTTCCTAGAATATGAGTGTGTTTTTATAAAGAACAAACCCACAGGATACAAGTAATTTTCAGTTTGCCATAGAAATTATTTTCAAAAAAAGATATGAATTAGGAATACCATTTAAATAAAAGTCTTGAATGCTAGTGGCTAGAATTAAGCATAGCTGTATGTTCTTACAAAAGGTCAATTGTGATTTTAATTACTCTTATGTAAACTAGCTGATGTTTGAACTGCAGTTATAATTAATATACATGCCTTATTGCTGCGTTACTGCATTTTTGATCATGACAGACTTATTGTGTCTGGACAGTCTGAATGAACACAAATGGATGTGAAGCTTTTTGGGCTGAATTTCTGTTACACCAGATTTATGATGATCTAACAGCATTAGCTCTGACTGCTCTGCACCGAGATCATCTGGGACATCCGAGTGGGGCAGGAGAGGTGTGCATTCAGTGATGGGAAGCACTGCTCCAGGACAGCATGGATGGATGGCAAGGACATGTAAGCAAGGCCTGGAAATACAGTTGCAACATCTTCCTTCCTGAGAAAAGTCTCCAGGAGGAGCAGCAATCAGGAAAAGTACGAGTCATCTAGGGGTTTTCTTCTCTCTCCATGGAAAGGCACGGTGGGAACTGTTTTCCCTGGTGGTAGATGGAGCTGAGCTGTTTGACAAGAGGTGCAGCTCTTTCTTTACTCTGCAGAGGACTCTCATGTTTGGCTTTCAGAGAGAAGTGCAGCCTGAGAAGCTGTTACTGGAGCAACATCACATGTGCCTAAGCACAGCCCCACCAGCAGTGGCAGCTGCAGGAGCCCCACTGCCCTTCCTGCCCTGCCCTAGAGCTCCTGGGCACAGGTTTGGCTGCAGCTCAGTCCAAGTCTGCCCCAGGCATTGCTGTTTTCAGGTGCCAGTCAAAGAGTAGAGGCAGAATAAAAACTTTGTACCCTGATGCACATTTTCAGCACCCTTTCTTTTCCCTCTAGAGGATGCAGGATGACAGTTTCTGCCTCTGAGAGGATCCTTAGCTGGGCTCTGTGTTGGCCTATCCCTGGTCCACCCCCAGCACCGACTGGGATCCAGCCAACAACGCTCAGACACTGGCCATGATGGACATGGGCTTGGAAAAAAGATCCTCTGGAGATCAGACAGCTACTTGTTGGAAAACCCACTGAAGGGTATTAAGGCCTGACAGAGGTGTGTTTTCCCCCGTGCTGGGGGTGGCACTGGGTGGGAAGGTTAGCCCAGGGTGGTGGAAGCAATGACAACTGAAATAGCCCTAAACTGGGGAAAGCCCAGGGCCACAGAGGCTGTCTGGGCTCATGCTGAGAGCTGGATATTGCATGCAGGTTTTCAGCATGCCCTATGGGAACTTTTCAAAATAGATGCAATTAAAGTGTAAGGAAATGGTGCCAAAGATGCACCTTTAACCCCCAGATAGCTGGGCTCCCTCTGGAGGGGCGTTTTGCCTATACCCCTGGCTTTCAGTGAACCTGTGAGAAGTGTGTACCTACCTGCTGCAGAGATGTAGGACACCCCAGAACATGCACAGGACATCTGTGCTGCTGCCCTTGGCAGAGGAGAGAAAGCTGAGAAGGAAAGTTCAATATTCTGCTTGCTGCTGTGTGTCTGTGCGGTGGAGGTGAGCATAGGAAAAACAAATGTCTCTATTTCAAATATGCTAGACTTATTCCTCTCTCACCCCTGGGACAGGGGCTGCTTTGCCCTCCTGCTCAATTGAGTGGTAAAGGGGCAGTGGTGCTGCTTTGCACTGGGGAGCCCCTGGGGGCCTGGGGGGAAACTTTCTTCATGGGAAAGAATGGGTGTTACGGCTCCTTCTCTCTCACACTTTCAACCAGGGATGGGTTAAAAACTGAAGACAGCTCTCCAGAGCTGCCTGGGAGATGACACTGGACCTCCTTCCTCAGAGGCAGGGGAGACATGTTCAGAAGTTTATGCAAACCTGTGGAGAAACCAAATTCTTTGTTCTTAAAAACCTTCCAAGGCCCTCTTCAGCCCATGAGACCAGCCTTGGACACAAGTGTCTTGGATGCTTGGATCTGTCTTGGAACATCCTCTGGGTGCTTTTGAACTAAAAACTCCTGGTTCCATCGTCCCTCCTAACAGCCTTGCATTCTCTCTCTACAGTGGTGACCATTGTCTCAGATGTCACTGGAAAACATGGCTTAACCTCAGTGCATCTCCCTCCCTCCCTCCCTCCACCATTATTACCCTGTGCTGCGCTTGCATTCGTGGCTGTGGGAAGCACTGCAGCATGGCTTTCCTGGGAGGCAGGGTGCAGGTTTCTGCTGCGAGGGATAATGGGCTCAGCCCTGGCCTGGGACCGTGGTGCCCTGGTGAGAGGAGCATGTCCCCCTCTGTGCCCACTTGCTCCTGGGTCCCTCCCCGGGCCTGAAGCCAAGGGTGCCAATCAGTGCCACTCGCTGGGGCAGCTGGCGATGGGGACACCTGTGCGCCCGGGCCACACCAGCCACGGCCCTGCCAGCACCGCAGCAGCACCGCTGCCAGGCAGGGACGGCTCTGCCACAGCTGACCTGTGCCACAGCTGACCTGTGCCCCTTCAGAGCTGCTGATTTAAGAGGTGAGGGACATAAGGTGCCATTGCCCATCCCCAGCAAGGCATGGTAGCTGAATGGTTCTGGAGGCCACAGCTGCAGTGTGGGGACCTGGGTCCTGCGTTTGTCTTGCTGCTGGGAAATGGTAGGTAAAGATGCAGTGCTTTATCACCCTCTGTGACACTGTGTTACTTTACAGTGCTGTGGTTTACAGTATGTTTAGAAAGCTGGATCAGTCTCCATCCATCTCTTACCCTCTAACTTGCAAGGGCTGCTCATTGCTACACTTGTCTTTGTGAACCAGAAGAGTGATAATTCTCCACTCAAGTAAAGATAAATATTGCAGAGGATCGCCTGTCGTGTGTGGGTGAGTATCATACAGTGCGTAGTGTGAGCAGACAAACTCTACATTCTTGCAATGCATAAATGCTTTATATATGTGTGCATGCACGTGTCTAATATTGGTGCACCCAGACATACCCAAGGTTGCATGTTTGGTGGGCATGTCTGCACCTCTCTGTAGAAAAGCTGTATTCATATGTGTACAATTGCACACATAAACATTGCCAGAAAAAAACCCCAAACCAAGTCACTCTAGATAGCATCATGGAAAATTAAAGACAAAGTTGAGAAGAGACAGCAGTAATAACCAAGGCTGTTATGTCACCAGTCAAGTAAGATGCCTTATGAAGAGGAAAAAAGAGCATGTGGAAATCTTTAAGTAATACACACTGTCGTCATAGCCACCCACCCCAGGAGCACATGCATTTAAGGGATGTGTGTGTGTGCGTGTGTTTGTGCGGGTGTTTTATGCATCTGGAGAGGCTCCCTGAGACAACTGAACATAAAGCCAGCACATGTTTGTGTTAGGTTGAGATGCTGGCATTAAGATGATTATATGAGTCTATTAGCAGGGTGTTATGGCTCCAATTTCACTTAACATCTGAGTTCACATTAAAATATGCCCTTGGCCTGACAAGGCATTATTAACTTGCATTTAATAAAAATAAAATATTACATTTAAAAAAATTGAAAGCTGACAAATTTGATTTAAATGAATACTGAACTCCAGGCAAATGTGTTGCTTGAACTCTGCCTGCTGTACTGGAACTGACATGACGCATTAAAATAATCCTGAGTGGTCAATATGTGATTAAATATCACATGTCAAGCTTAGCAGGAATATTCCTTCCAAAGAAAATTATATTGTTAAAAATAAGTGACAAATTCTAAGCAGCCCATTCAAATTCATAGATATGTGAAAGAATGGAAGTATGCATATAATAAACTGGGATGTCTGCAGGAGACAGAGAATGTACTGTCTCCTACACAGAGCCATACAGAACACCTACAGGTAATCAGATAAAAATGATTGCACATATTTGAAGCAATAAATTTCCTTTGCATTTGCCATAAACATAAAGAGAAGAGACATCCTACATTTTCACACCATGTTTTCATCTGAAAGCTTTTGCTGTCGTGCTGTTCTGTCTAAAAGGTTTATTTATTTGTATAGAGACTCAAGCATCTGTATGTGTACATACATGCCTTGATATATATACACATGCTAAAGCCATCATAAGCAATGTTTAGAGTGAGAGAATGAAAACTAAGATTTTAAAGGAAATAATTGTAACAGTAATAGTAAAATGCCCCTCTCCACTCCACCATTACATATTTGGGAACACTAGTGCATCATGGCTTTTTTCTGTTACAGATTCCAGCTGGGAGAACATGCTTAAACATGATCAACTTTCATCATGCGTTTGATGAAAGATAGACATAGATGTCATTGCTTCCACTTGCTTCAACAGGATCAATCTAGGATTACCAGGGTGCAAGAAGGGCAGTGTCCAGGAGTCTATTTAGATTAGATATAGCAACAAAATATTGGAATCTACAGCTTCAGATAAATGACTCAATATGCCTAGGTCAAGAGGTTACCAAAGTCAGGTGAGATCTGAGACCCATTTATCACTGCCTGAGATCAAATTATGTTTTAAATATTGTCAGAAATGAAAAACTGCTGCCAGATGGTGTCAAATTAATTCATCTCACTGTAGTCAGAAACTGTCCTTTAGTTCCATCATGGTGCCTGCTATCCTACATTGGAGGGGTACCTGCTCTAGCTGAGAGGCAGGGGCTCTGCTCAGCCCTTGCTTCCTGCTTGCATGATGGATGTGTTGCACTTCTGTGGTGTATGGCTATAGGAGATCTGTACAGCACATATGGGTCTGAGACACGGCCCTTCTTAGAAAGCAGTGGATGTTGGGTGGTGAGAGATTTGAGGCCTTGTTAGCTCTAACTTGATTTAGAAATCTGCTATTCTACCCACCTGGTCCAGGGAAATGGGTTTATTGGTCTGTAGAAAGAGACACGAATAAGGGATGAAGACTTTGACCCTGGTGTGTTAGTGTAAAGGGCCTTGAAGCTCTCCCACACACTGCACAGGGCTGGCACAACTGTCCTGTTCTTCTCCTCTGCTCCCATTTCCATTTCAGGACTGTAAGAAGTGTGCCACCCTGCTTATCCCCGTTGTCCCCTGGGCAAAGGCTGGGATATGTTCTAGTTTACAGTGTTCAAGGGAACACAAAATGGCATCAATCAATTTTATGCTTCTCCTCTCTCCCTGGCCCATCTGTTCTTCTTCCTGAGCCCTACCTTCAGCTCCGGCTTCAAGCACAGCACTTGAGCCCTCCAGCAGCAGTGGGATGAGGCTGTCCCTGGATCAGGATTTCCTCCACTCTCATGTGCATTTATGCTGGCTGCCTCAGATCTCCCTGCAAGCGGGGTTACAGCCAAGCCTCTCCCTGGCACACGTGGCCTCCTGTTCCAGGGTGCCTGAGAACTCTGCTTCCTATAGCTATCACATACCGCTCTGTGGGTTTTGTCAAGGCAGAGAGTTGGGCCTGAATAAGGGCATAATATGTTTGGAGTGATCACTCACCACCAAGCCACAGAACCACAGACCCATCCCCAAAATCCCCATCTCCAACTCTATCTTGTTTCTGGTTGTACGAGTAGAGAAAAATACAGGGCTTCTCTAAAGTCCACCATAGCTAGAGGGGTTCTTTCTAAGTGCAGAGGCTATGAGAAGATAGCATCTTGTGTTTGTGGTAAAACCAGGAGAGGCAAGTGATGCTCAGAGCTCTGCTGTGCCCTGTGCAAGGGCTAGTTTGAGCTGGAAACTATTGCAGTAGTAAGGGCATTGTTGTTTGAACACAGGAGGAAATCAAAGCCCAGGGATGGTGTTGCTGTGCCTTCTGGGTTGGCTTGTTTCTGTGCTAGCACTGGAAATGGTATTTCACTAGAGTAAGAGAATGCAGTGTAGTTTTTCCTACCTTGTACTACAGAAATAGGGTCAGAACTTGACAGATGCACATACACCGTGGATTTATTATCTCCTTATCTCCTCCATATGTAGCAGACATACCAGTCTCATTTCCAGTACGTGATTTCCTGTGGGGTGCAGGAGCTGAAGCAGCAGAGGGGTCTCTGGGCAGCCCCAGCTACAGGGAATGGCCTGTGGCCACAGCAAGGGCCATAGTGCTGCCTGGCTGGCCAGGGTGAGATGTTTGGCTGTGTGTCCTTCTGCCTTCACAGCTCTGCTGAAGAGGAGAAAGACTTTGTCATCAGGGCAAGCGCTGCTGCAGCCAGGGAGTGAGAGCGTGTCCATTTGGGATGCAGATGAGCCAGTTCCCAGCAATCAGGAGGATGGGGTAAAGTGGGACACACTAGCAACAAGCAAATTATCAAGCCTGTAAGCATAAAGATTGCAAATGTCTCATGGTTTCTTAAATTATTATTTTTGGCAGAGTTGCATATGTTCTCTGTGCTCATTCCATGAATCCAGCTGATTATTATTCCAATCACCAGAGGAAGAGAGAGTCACATTAATTTGTAGTAATTAATAGCACTGATGCATTTGACAGCGCATGTTAACAAGCCTCTTTGATTGTTTGGATCTCTAACTGCGGCCCTTCTTGTTTGCATCTCCTCCGAGGAATTCATAATATCAAAGCTTAACGGTATCTGATACTTGTCAAAATGCAATTTATAAAAGTTTAATTCTTTTATTGATTTAGTTTGGTTTTGATGCCTGCAGAGTCAGCTCCCTTGACAGAACTTAGCGGATTCAAATGCTTGTCACCAGCTCGGCCTCCTTTTTGCAGGGAACAATTGCCATAGGCCAAGCCAACAGGCATGGTTTAATTGCCATTAATTAAAAGCATAAATCTCTTTTTTCTTCAGTTGCTCTGCTCTTAAAGGGGGCTGCATCTCTCTCTCTTTTCCTGTGTTTGTCAGAACACCTTCTGGCAAGTAAAGTTAACCCATTCCATCTTCCCAAGCACTTTCTGGAATAATCTTTTGAAGCATAACTCTTATGATCTGATGTGAAATGCACGCAGTTCGGTGATATTTAACAAACTGGATTTCTTCTTTATTGC
Source organism: Picathartes gymnocephalus (assembly GCA_013390045.1). Classification (NCBI taxonomy): domain Eukaryota; kingdom Metazoa; phylum Chordata; class Aves; order Passeriformes; family Picathartidae; genus Picathartes; species Picathartes gymnocephalus. The sequence continues at coordinate 86,679 of WEKY01027596.1, forward strand.
AGTATAATGAGGTCAAATGAATCCCTCCATGGGTTGTATACATGCTTAAATGGTTTCTGCATCAAATTCTTTTTGACAGCAAATAAAACAGCAGCCAAACAAAACATCAGCTACTTAAAATTGGCCGGAAAATCAGAACAGTAGTGTGATTGGCAAAAATGAAATTAAAAAGAAATCCCAGTGCGAGCCCCCCTACTCGCGGTGGGTGGGAGGGCCGGGTCCCGGCAGGGGTGCCGCCACCTCGGCCGCTGTCGTCGGGGCTCGGCCGCCGCCCGGCGAAGCGTCGCTGCAAGCGGACCGGATGATGACTCTAAAGCGTTTTCAGATATTAGTTTTTCTGCATCTGGCAGGGCTACTGGAGCGGGGAAGGCCGCCGTCCCGTTGCGAAGGGGCGAGCGGGGCCGAGCAACCGGCGAGGAGGAGCCCGAGCCCGGCCACCCCCGTCTCGGCCTGCGCCTGGGGCGGCTCCCTGGCACTGCCACCCCGTTTGTTTGTTTGTTTGTGCAGGGCCGCTCCACCCCCGACCTACACGGCGCTGCGAAGCGAGTGCTGATAGAGAGGCTCCCTCGTGGTTTCTTTTGCCGGCTGGGGAGGGGCGAAGAGCCTCCAATTAAAACCAAAATGTGGTCTTTTAAATTGACAAGTGAACAATGATTTTAGTATTGGTATCTGTCAAAGGTCCTGGAAAATCCACCGCTGATAAGGCCCAACGCTTCCAATTAGGAGGCGCGCGGATCTGCCTCCGCTAATGATGGCGGGGCCCTGCGGAAGGGCCGCAGACACTTACTGCAAATTACTGACAAAAAGCTCCGCTGTATTGGTGAGGCAAGTACAGGAGGCTCCGTGTCCCCGTCAGGAAAACCGCGTAATGAAAGCGCTTCCGCTCCCACCGGCGCTGCCTGCGCCCGCCGAGCGCGGCTCCGCTGCGGAGGAGGAGGAGGAGAAGCGGCCCCCTCGCCTCCCACCCGCTCCCGCCGTGTTAGACATTCCTGCCCAGTCTTCCTACAAGGAGGCCGCTAATTTGATGTCAGTCTCAGGCAACGCGCTCACCAATATTATCTCCTCCTTCGCCGCCGCCTGACGCCGGAGGAATCAACACAACGGGACCGGGAACCGGGAGAGAGCGTCCCCCGGCTGCGGGCAGGGGCTGGGAACCGGGAACGCGGCCGCCCCGTCGGGGCAGCGCAGGGCGGGGCAGCGCGCCGCCAGGGGGCAGCAGAGCGCGGCGGCGCTGCGCGGGGCCGCGCGGAGTCTCCGCGCTCCATCACTTCCCGCAGAAGATGCGCTACCCGGCCCCCCCCCTTTCCCGCTGTGGACCCTCTGTGGCGAGGCCTCGCTCCTTCCTCCGCCCCG
>WEKY01027596.1:99094-138940 GCA_013390045.1 Picathartes gymnocephalus
AAAAAAAACCGAAAAAAGGACAAGAGAAGCCAGAAGCCTCCGGGCACGTTTATTTGGGCTTTGCTAATTAGCGAGCGGCTTGCTGATTTCTGTGCTAATAAATTCACGTTAAAACCATATTGACCTTTGCCTTGATCTAACAAAAGGGGAGCGGGTCGGGAACGCCCACTTCGGTTTTTGCCCATGTTGCGGCGGCTGCTGAGTATTCCCCCGCGCCTTCGCCGTGGCCCCCAAATACCCCCCACAGGAACGAAACGGAAGCAGGTCCCTGAGTGCCCAGAGCGGTCCGTCCGCCCCGCATCGCTGCCGAGGTTTGCCCAGGAAACCCATCCTATGCGGGTTGGGGAAGGAGGTAGGAAATTTGGACTCGTTAGGGCTTTTTCCTTGGTCTAAGCAACAAATCTTTCCGAAAGGAGGAGATCCAGCTGGAAAAGCTAGTCCCAGCTCGTTGTTCTCAAGGGCTTTGGTTTGACTGCATAAACTCGCTGAAAAGTAGTGAGAAAAAGGAAGGAAAGTTTATGCAAAATAGATGAGTGGCCCCTTCACGAGCAGGGCCTGCTGCGGGGTGCCCACCAGGGCAGGGAGCTTTTGGTGCTTTGGGAGCGGCAGCAGACAGGAGCGAGAGAGGAGTGAGTCGGGACTGGGGGGGCTGCCGGTGCAGCCGGTGCAGTGTCGGAAAGAGGCTAAACCAGGGGCTGCCGGAGGAGAGCGGGGCGAGGAACCGCCACCTCCCCTGAAACATATTTCCAGACCCAACGGAAAAGTGCGTGTAAATGGGAGGAAGTTTGGGGCAAGAATCGCTCTATCTCTTCTTTTCCCCATGCGGGAAGTAGGGCTGCAAACGTAAGTTCTTCGTTTGTCCCGTTCGCGCCGGGATAGAGCCGACCCAAGGCTCAGGCTGCCCCGAAACTGCTCGGCCGGGTGGCCTGGCTGCAACCTTGTAGGAACAGGTTTGGTTGCTTCTTTAAAAGCCCCGGCACGCGGGCCCGCATTACAGCGCGCTGCGGCAGCACAAAGAGCTGGGCGCCCGGCCGGGATGCGTGGGGCCGCCTCCTGCTACCTGGTCCAGCGCGGTGAACGGCACGGCGCGGGGCAGGCACCGCTCGCTGCTCGGCACCGTTGGCTGCGCTGCCTTCCCGGCCGCGCCAGTTGGGTTTCTTCCCTTTCCGTTCCCGGACAGCTGCTTTCGCTGCTACCGCCCCAGACTTGGCGCGGAGCTGCTGAACTGCCGCAGTCTCGGCCCCTCTCCAGCCTTTGCCCTTACCTGGGCCAGGACCTGCTCTCGGCCCTGGAAGTGGTTGTGAACAAACAACCAAACTCCTCTGTTGCCGGATGAACGGGACGGGCTCCCTCCGCCTTAAACAGTGGGAAATACCAGCACCCGATGGAAAAGACCTGGCTGTTGGTGCGCTGAACGTGGTCCGTGAGGCTGTAGCAGGGCTGTCTGTACGCAAGGGACCGCGGCAGACCCAGGGGTGGCTGGGAGTGAGTGCTCTCCCCGTGCCGGACAGCGGCCCGCAAGGAGAGGGGCGACTCCGGCCCCTCCAGCCGCGGGGACACCTGCGCCGCTCCGGGCGGCTGCGGCCCCGCCCGCCCTCAGCACCACGGACAGCTCCAGGAGGCGCGGGCGGGCGCGGCCCGCACCCAGCGGCCCGGAGCGCCAGGCCTTTGGACGTCGGGCGGGCGCCACGGGAGTCTCCCGTCCTCCAGGACATCGCAGCCGCCTTCCCCGGCACTTGCCGGCGGGCGACGGTGAAGATGGAGGAGGCTGGCACAGCCTCCTGCTGCCGAAGGGTTGCCTGGCTCGCCTCCCCGCCACCCAGCTCCTGGGAGAGAGTGCCTGTCCTAGCCCGGGCCAGGCCCGTCGGCCCTGAGCGCGGGCTGCGTCCCGAAGGCTTTGTGCCGGGTGTTTGAGCTTTGCCCGCGCACCGGCAGACGGGTTTAAAAACGGGACAGGGCCGCTCCCCTTTTCCATGTCACTCCAGATTAACACCGGCACCTCTGCCGTGGGACCCATGAGGCTCTCTGGACACCCTGTGCTCGGTTCCCCTTCAGTTTGTTTCTTCTGGGCCGTGCTATATGTTTTGCAGGTGGGCACGGCACAAGGGGCTCCTTCGAGGAACCCCTGCGGCGCTCAGACAGCTTTCGGTGGCTCGTTGAGCTCCGTCTCTGGGCTGGGCCCTCCCGGCAGCAGAGCCGCGGGCAGGCTGCATTGCTGCCCTTGGCTGATGGGCTCTCTTGCGGGATGCAGCAGCAGGATCATGTTTAATTACTTCACCCTCTCGGGGGATTAACTTGGCCACCGTTAGAGCAGAAAGCGAGAAGGGTGACTCCTCTGGGCTGGGGTGCGGGGACGAGCATTGCCTGTGCCGCTCCGAGGGTGCTAGCCCTGGCGCCGCTGTGGCAGGTGGGTGATCCGAGGCTTAATCCTCTCTCCCAGCCGGGCAAGCGAGTCCGGCTCAGCCGCTGGGAACCAGTCAGCAGCACCGAGCGGAATTCCCTGCCGTGCCGGTTACCTCGGTTGCATTTAACACACCGCCCGCATGTAACGGTGTATTGGCGCTCCAGGGCTCGGCTGTCACTCCTGAAGGTTTTAGTGTTTCTTGTGAGGGTGGGTTTTAAACTTTTGTTATTTTCTTCCCTTCCAGAATTTGCCTTCCTCCAAATTCATGCCACGTTTCTGTGCAAATGCGTTTACCGATGTTGTAAGTCACTCAAAGTCCTTGTTGCAGCCCAGTCGAAAACCTCGGAAACCCAGGACATAGAGTGAGTGTAGCTAGGCTGAACTCACCTGAGGAAAGAGCAAAAGCCTTCATAATGTAAGAAATATTCCCAGGCCAGAGGTGGTGAGCATGGGCGGTGAATAACCGTTTCAGGTTGAAATGACACGCTTTCCCCCTCCTCTATTCTGTGTTGCTGCTAAGCCCACATTTCCCGCCGGTGCTACCACCGGATTTCTTCCCCAGCAGCAGGTTTACCGGGAAGCTATGTTTGCAAGAAAGCCGGGGTACCGGGAACCTGGCCCTGTGCCCTCGTCCCGTGGGAGCATTAGCCTGCTCTATTTCGGCGATAGCATCGAAATGACCCCCGCGATCTCTGGAGGGGCACAGCTGATGGGGACGGAGACCCACCGGGACCGGCGGAGAGCGGGCAGGCGACCCCCGAAGGCGCAGCTCCCCCTTGCCCCCGTTACATGAAAAAGCCCCCAACTTCTTTCCTCCCTTGGGCTGCTCCAGCCGTTCAAGGGCCGTGGGGCAGCCGGAGCCCGTGCCTGTCTCTGCGTGTTCCCAGCAGGAGAGCAGGTCCAGCCAAGCGCCCAACGCATTAAAACTGCCTTTCCATATTCATATGCCCTATTTTTCACAAGTCGCTTCTATTAATGGAAGCGCACAAATGCCGGTCCTTAAAATTTGTGGATTTCCAAGGAACCCAAGTGAGGCACTTGGCGCTGGCAGCGATGGATGCGGGGCGCGACGGGACCCCCGGGGCTGCCCTGCCACCGCCGCGCTCAGCCGGGGGCACAGCCGCTGCACCGGGCCCTGCCCCGCGGGACCGGCACTCCCCTCCCCTCCGGCCCGGGGACACCAAAGTTGTCCGAGACTGTCTTGTTCCCTCATCTCTGAGAGCCCATGTAGGGCGCTTTAATTGCCACATTTTCAAACCGAGGTAATGGTGGGGATGTCTTAGTAATTACTTTAATGAGATAACACCTTTCCTTCCCTGAACCTACTCATTATCACACTTCTTGTTCAAATTCCAACTACAAAGAGCTATACTTGTAAAAAAAAAAAAAAAAGAGGGGGAGAGAGCTCTGAAATTTGTTGGAGGTCTTGTTCCCTTAAAACAAGCACCTTCCATGGATCTTTAGTGTATGAACAGAGAACTGCACCTAGTTCTGGGAAAGGTTGGCTAGAAGTAAGCTAAACATCTGGGGTACCCCTTAATTATTCTTGGTTGGTGTCTTTAGTTTGACCTGTAGGGAGGTAAGGGTGTCAAAGTGATGAATTTTAAGATGTTGGGCTGTGAAGACGTGCAGCTGCAAGACTGATGGGTTTAGGAAGGGAATGGTAACAAGGTTAGCTGCATGTGAAGTGTGAATTGAGATTTTTGCAAAGAGACTGTGATTGCAGATGGGCATAATGTTGTACCCTTGCATGAAATCTTGCTATTATTGTATGATGGTCAGACAGAGTGTGAAATGACTTATTACTTTACTTTTATTCTTTAATGAAGTTGGGTAGGGAAGGAGAACTACCAGGAAATGGATAGTGGTGGTGCACAAAAACTGTATGACAGGTGCTGATACATTAAATATTTATTTAGCTTTTTGTCACAAACCCCCTCCCAATTTTCTGCTATTTCAGAAAGCAAACAAAAATACAACTAATGGATCTAGACAGTAAAGAAGATGTGCAGAATGAGAGTAATATTTTCTTTTCCATCCTCCCTTTCTGCAGTATATTTGAAGTCGGTGTTTCTCTGTGGCAGTGCAGTGTATACATCATCTATGTGAAATCTGAGACAGAGATACGTAGATTAAGGCTGTGCACGCATGGTTTCTAGGTAGGTTCCCAGCTGTTCGACGTGTATCTCTCTCCCAAACCTTGCAGCGGGCATGCAGACATTTGTACACTGTTACACTCCCATGTAAATTCAAGTAGCCTTTTCTCTAGCTTGACATGCATGTGCAAATATCTCTCACTTCCTTCCATACCAAGCACAGATGTCCTCATGGGTGGTATCATTCTAAAAACATGCAGGACAACATCTGCCTCTGAATTTGCACAGCAGAGTGTGGGTACATCTGGACATCTGGGGTGGATGGGCAGCTTAGCCAACATCTAACGACTTGTTTCACACGTGATTAGGGTGAAACACCTAATACCAGAATTTGGTTCTATTGTTCAGCTGCTCTGGTCTTGATGAGTATGGAGTGAGAAAAAGGAACTGGAGCTGCTCCCTCAGGATAATGTCCTTAAAAAGAGAATTTCCCAGGTGGCCACCCTCAGGATGCCACCACTGAGAACACTTTGGCAAATCCTGTGCTTAGTGGGTTGTCTCTCAGAGTGCAGCTTCATCTCACTGTTTGAGTACACATGGTAGAGGTGCAGCTTCTTGTATGCCTTTCCCTCTAGAAGGATGCAGCCCATGGCTCAGAGTTTCTCAGCCAGCACCTCTCCTGCAATTCCCTCCCCTGACCTTGTCTCCAGATTCAGCACAACCCTTAGCTGACAGTCTGTCTGTGGGATTTTGTCCTATATTGTCTATGGAATCTGGCGCTGTTACATTTTAATCTGAAGCCAGGAAGAACAGGTAAAATGGAACAAGCTTGGGGACAATTGCCTACCTCTTCTGCATTAACATACGGGGTAATAATGCTGGCAGAATTGTGTGAAACACGGAATACATCTGAGGCCTCATCTTTGTCCTTAAAATAGCCTTTCAGATTTCCTTCTTGTATTCTTGCCTCAGCGTCTGAACAAGTACAGTGTTTCAGGCTTGAAGCTTGTTTCTCTTGTAGGATTTGTTTAAAGCAGGATTTGATGCAACACTGTCCATGGAAGTGGCAAGAATGCACTGAGGGGCACAAATGGTCCCATCAGGACACAAAAGGGCATGGAATAGCTCCCTGTCAGATTTATAGCCCAGGAATGTTGTAGCTTTAAATACTTTGGTTTCATTATGTGAAGATCTAACAAGATGAATTCCTGAAAGTTTAAGGACTGCCTGGTAAAAATGATGAAATAGTGCCTGAGAATATAGAAGGGTGGGATGTCAAAGTAGGCACTGCTACCCCGGCACTGTGAAAGGAACAGGCAGCTTCCCTCCAACTGGTGCTCTAAAGCAGGGAAGAGCAATGTGGATAATGAAGGCTGTCAAAAACCTGTTTTGGAGATTTGCCACTGGTAATTTGGCTGGATCCTGTGGGTTCAAGTACCATCACTGTCCCTATACCAAAGTAATGTACTTTTTCTGGACTAGAAATTCTGAATTAAGGTTGGATTTATATTTCTTCAGAAGCATGATGGGATCTGTGGAAAAAGCAGCAAAGCATGTGTCTCCAATGGAACCCCAGTATAGGCAGTGACAGCTCAATCCATATTACATCCCATGAGTCTAAAAACTAGTGAGCTTTTCTGCCTAAACAGTGAGAGGCAAGGTAAGCACACTGGCAACTTTTTATTTGTTTCACTCTTCAGCAGTGTTTTTTTCCCCAGTTACTTTCCTCCCTTTCTCCTTTCCCTCTTTCTCTTTCCTTCCCTCTCCACCTCGGTCTGTTTTGCCAAGCATTTGGTTGCATGCCTTGGGAATCCTGCTCACCTTTCCTGACCACTGGTGGTGGCCATGGGCAGCCTGCCTTAACCAGCACACTGGTGCATGGCTTGGGCAGTGCAGCACAACGTGTGTGTAGCAAAGCTGTGCCTCTTCCATGGAGACTAAGCTCATTACAGTACAGTACTCTAAAGCATGCTTAACCTCCCCAGTCTTGGGTGTTGTAACCCAAATCTACTGCAGAGCATGGACACCCCAATTAGCACTTACAATGCACTGTTGACATTTCTCTGGGCCAGCCCAACAGGAATAATTAGATGTGATATCTAACACAAAGTCATTTTTTTTTTCCCAGCAGAGGGTACACTGCAAAATGAAAGCAACATCTACTGCAACAGCACTTGGCCAGATTTGGCTCTCACATACAGCGTTATGTCTGCAGTGTAACTCAGCTGGCTTCTCCAGCCATACACTGCCTGTGCCCTGCCTGACGGCTGTCAGTCTGACCTGCTGGGATTAGTGCTGGGGCTAAAGCTCTGGATGGCTGCACAAGAAAGCTGTCTTACACAGCACAGGTTCAGGAAATATACGAATCTTTCCATTAGGAGATGCAGCATGTGTGGAAACTTGCTCAGCATAAGATCCTCTCATGCTGGAAATGTTGGCAGGTGACTGTGAGACTGGTCTCACCTCAGTTTCAAGCTCCCATCCCACTGCACACCAGTGGAAAGGCTGGGTTAGGGACTAGGCCCAGTGTTACTGACTGAACATTGTTCTTGGCAGTGGTTTGCAGAATAGCAGTGGTAGGATTGTGTTATCACAAATCCCATAGCAGCAGAAAGCCTATGGAAAAATATATGTGACAGTAAATAGAAAAGAGCTCTCTGCTGCAATGCAGTAGGCTGTCCTCTGACACTGCTAATTGCAGGAACACATTGAAAATATAAGTATATATAATGAGTATTCCTACTTGGGTTTGCTACCATTGCTTGCCTACTTTAATGCATTACAAACAGAAACTTGGAAAGAACTTGGCAGAGTGAAGAAGATATAAAAATGATAATTTTTCATGTAATAGAGATCACATAAAGATTTCCTTTGTAGTTCACAGCATTTCCATTCCAAGATACTTGGAGAATTGAAGCATACAAATAGAGAAAATCTGCAAAGTGTTGTCAGGTATTATTTATGTATTATTATTTTTGTTGGAAAAGACATGTAAATATAAAGAATTAGAAAACAGAGCTACTAAAATAAATTATAGTAGAACCCACAATAAATCTAACATGAGAATAAAAGTATAATGAGAACATATTTTCTTCAGCATAAATACAAATCCTGTCTGCATGCTAAAGCCCTATTAATTGGATACTTACTACAGGAATAAATCTTTAAATGCATTAAAAAAATCTTTCTGCTCTGTGATGAAATATAAATATCACCAGATTTATTAAAGAAAAAATTCTGCTAAATGACTGCTTCTTTTACATACTAGATGCTTATGCTGCATCTGAAAGAAGTCATCCTGACGTGAATATCAGTTAAATGAATGAAGCTGTAAAAGAAAAAAGGTTTAATGTGCGTGACAAGAAGTTGCTTATATCAGGCACGGCAGGTTTCAATGAAGTTTTATATTATGAAGTAGAGGAAAGGTGATAGTCTCTTAAGAGACATAATACTTATCCCATGAGTGACATAACAGTTCATAACTCACCAGAGAACAAGGCTCAAGTGAGTCATATATATTTTATGGCACAATTGGGATTAATACCGTACTTCAGAAAGGAATGCATAACCTATTCTATTTATATGGAGAGGTGGTTTAAAATTCACCCTCTTTCTTCAGCCTTTCTCCTACCCTTGGGATCAAACTACCAGATGGGGACTTGAAAAGGATGGGTGAGGATGTTGGGCAAGAAACAGATAATGTATCAAGGAACTGCTACAGCATCATCATATGCCAGGAGTTGCCCTGGCATGGCATTTGAAAATGCTGATTTTCTAGTGACAGCTGCCTGGAGGCCCAGAGGAAGAGGCCAGTCCTGAGCAGCTGCGCTGTAGGGTTTTTTACTGGCTGAGCTTGGTGGTTTGGTGGGAAGGCAGGAGATGCTGGCTTCAGTCTCTGCTTGCAGCCTCCATAGTGGAATTCAGTTGCCCCAAATTCCTTCTGCAATGTCACTGTCTTGCCACTGTCCACATCAGGGTGCAGGGGAAGGGGCATCCCAGGGGGATGCTCACCTTGTTCATGCCTGTCAAAAAGCACAACCCTTTGGGGTATCTGCTCCTTTTCTATACATCACAAATGGGATGTTCAAAGACTGGTGTTAAAGTCTTGTCTTGGGAAAATCTCATGTTTCATTCCGTTGAAGGCCTATTGTAGTCTTTTGGATGGTTTTCTGAAATGTGCCTAGAGTGGAAGTTTAAAGCAGAAGCTTGTTGCATTCCTAAGAAAAGTGTCTCTTAAGTTGTATCGAAAGAGTGGGGGCAAAATTCTCTTCATTAGCAAAATCACTGGTAAAAACAAAAGCTGCTGAAGTTCTTGAGGAAGCATGTGGCTCTTTGGGGAAATTCCTTTACCTGGGCTGGGGGATGATAGTGGAGGTCAAGGTGTCACTGGGAACGAAGCCTGTGCCCCAGAGAGCTCTTAGTGTTTCTGACAAGACCTCACTTATGCTCCTCCCATGCCAAGGGCCACTTCTGGTCAGTGAGCTCACCTATAAGATACTAAGATAAGCGAGTCTGGGACAGCAGACCTTACAGGAAAACCAATTTTGTCCTCCCTGTTTGTGAAGAGATTTTTTCTGGGCAGAGTGAGATAAAACAGGATTGAGTATCTAAGTGCTGGAAGGAACGATGTCATTTGGGGCAACATTGCAGAGATGCATGGGGAGGTTTGGCTGGAGAAGGGTTTGCTCTCAGCAGTTTCCTGTTGCTGAAGAGCCCTGGTCTAGCTGGGAGGATCAAGCCAGGCTTGCAGAATGGGGCTGTGCTGGCAGGATGTGCATAAGGACAAAATGAACTGAAATGGGAAACCCTGCCACCTCCATGGACCCTTCAGGCCCATAGAGAAATCCAAGGCTCCTTATGTGGGGTGTCATGTTTATTTTCATCAGGACATATCCCCTGTATATTTTAATCTACTGGTTACCCATACTGCCTGTCTGTCTGGAAAGAGGGATGGAGTGTGCAAGCATGTCTGAGGCAGCCCAAGGTGCCCTCCCAGTGCCAGTGGTGGAAAGACCTGGAAAGCAGCAGCAGCACTTTTGGGACATGGGAAAACAGTCTGAAGGGATCTGAGACTCCTCCAGTGTCCTCTCTTTGTTTTTCCCCCCCCCCTTCTTTATGTAATAAAGGACTTGGGATTGGCCCCAGGTTATCCAGGACTGCATTTTTATTTTCTTGTAGAGGTCATAGCAGAAGCTGTAAGGTGTTACCTGCCTTGTTACAAAGATCTCAGTGAACAAACGACTCCTGCCTTCCATCACCTCTGGCGAGGAGCACAGGCACCCAAAGAGTTGGGTTTGCCCTCAGCACTGTGGGCCTTCCCTTGCCCTTGAGTTGGCAGCTTGTACAGATGTACAGATCAGAAAGACCGATAGTCAAATCTACTGCTTTTCATGGGGGCTCAAAAGGTCTCATTGCCTCTTTTACTGCTCTCACTTTTACGTAAAATAATGGACTCAGCCATATAAGTATTGGCATTTTTGAGGCATCTCTTTTTTTGCTAGCTCTCCTGGCAAAGTACAGGGAATTTGTGAGCTTTTTTAAACTAGCCTGGAGGGGCTGATTCATTTGAATTTGAATCTCTGGTGAAAATCTTGCAGTAGGTCTTAAAAGGAACTTAAAAAATATTTCCTTCATGATCCTGCACACAAACAATGGTAAATAATATTTCAAAGGGCCATCTTTGTTTGAGCTACCAGTATTGAAGTGGGATCTTTTGTAATAAACTACTACTGTATGTATAATAGCGATATGCTTAAATGGTACATAAGCACCATTTTCCAAGTACTTTTAGCAGAGAGCATTTTATACCACATGGTTGTTTTATTGTGCACATTACTGTGATTGTTACAAACCCTTGCCAATGAATGACAAATTTACATACACATCATGTCAGCCGGCAATATTTTGCAGCCTTAATTGCTTTAGCTTCAGGCATTCTGTGTTGAAATAGAGTGTTTTATGTCCTGCAAGTTGCTCTGTTTCTTTGCAACAGTTAAATTATTCTGTAATTTGCCTGTTTTCCTTCTAATGCATTGTCCATTAAGTCACTTAATAATTTATGATGTAAAAATGTATGATGCAACCTTAAACAGCATTTAAAACTATTTTGATGTGTTTCAGTTTTTATGGCAGAAAGGCTGAAAATCTTGAAATGGCATTTGTTCAAAACATTTTTCTGGTAGTTTTTGCCTGCTGTAAGAACAACTTTATCCATATTTATCTGGCCAAGTTTGGCTGCAATTTCTGAGAAGAGCAGCCAGTGAAGAGAGGAGGCGCAGGGGGATGAGCTGTTAGCAGATCCTGCTGGGGCAGGAGCCAGCTTTGGAGCTGATGCTGCAATGCTTCTGTACAGCCATTATCCCTTCCTTGTGTGAATATCCTTTAATTGTGGAACAGCCCTGTGACAGCAGTGTGCAAGTAAAGTCTATAGGGTTGGGTTTTCTTGTGTTGCAGAAGGCCTTTAGTGTTTGCCACAGAGCTCCCAGTGAGAGGAGAGGCAACGAGGAATTGTAATTAAACCGTGAATGAAAAAACCTTCTATTCAGCCACTTCTACCCTTCCATCACTCTGATCTGCTGTGTGTTTATGGTGCAATCTCCAAGGGCTTTGTAACAAAAATTAGTGTCCAACACACATGGCTAATCAAAATTAATATAAATGCCTAATATTCTGCTAGTCAAAATCTGGTGTGAAGGTGGATGCTCCACTTGGTGCCTAGATGGCCAATTTTGGCCTTTGGGTAAGTTTCTTCTGGAAAAGCTCTCAGGACAGAGGGTTCTGAGCAGTTGCCATGCTTCATTTTGTACGTCAGGGATGGAGGAACTGGAAGTGATTTCCAGGTGCATAACTAGGAAGGCTCGCAGGTTGAAGGTGTTTTAACTAAACACGTTTAAAAATTTTCTTGCAGAAAAAGAAAGGCATAGAGGGGACAAGGACATCTAGTGCTCAGGCACAGAGGAAAGCTAATCTAGAGTAATTTAGCATATTTGCATATGAAGTGAGTGATACAGATCTGTCTTCTTTTCTTGAGATGTGAAACAATTATGGTCTTTTAACCATGCATTTTGTGGGGAGAAATCACTCTGACAGAAAAGGTTTTTAGCTACCTGAAGATTGCTGGCAGAGTTCCTTGCTGTGCTGCTGCAAATACGGTTTAAGAGCCTCAAGAGTTGCAATACTTTGATACAGCCATGTTTGTACTGCTGCTCATCAGCACCGTCTCTCAGTTTTGTCTGCTGTTTAGTCTTGTAAGCCTTTCTGTCCCAGGATCCTATACTCCTGATACATCAGTTTCCCTAAGCAAAACCAAACATCTTGTAGATGTCCAAAGATGTCCACATCCAAAGATGTGTGACATGGGGTACGTACACAGACAGAGGCACTACTTCCCCGTGAATAGGGTGTGCTTTCTTCTTTGGGTAAAACATGATGTTTACCAAGAAGGTCAAGTTCAGTGTAATGGTGTTGGTGGGATGTCCTTCCTGGGGCTGCGTGCAGCCCCTCCCCTCTGTGGGTGAGGACAACCTTCCAAATGATTTCTCACCCATGACCTGGAGAAGTGGGAGCATTTAATATATGTGTTCAAAAGCAAGGACAGTGCCTTCTATTAGCTTGCACGGACCTGCGTTATGCCTCCCTTTCTGCTTCAGTGGTTATTGTTCTGTTGGGAAATGGATTCACCCCTTATGAAAAATCCTGAGTGTTGACTGCTAGAAAACAATCAACAGGTGAAGAAATACAGTCTTCCATGTTCAGGTGTGTTTACCTGACTTAAAACTGAGGATTGACTTAAAACTCAAGTAGAAAGGCCAGTGTAAGCAGGAGCCCAGACCTGCTCCATGGCAAGTATCTGAGATGCCTGGTTTGTCTCTGCATGTTGAATGGGACATGGATGGACATTACACTTGTACTTGTCCATTGTGCACTATTTCTAGTGGCTTTGTCTTGTCCTCTACTCAAAATGTCTCATCCAGAGATTGTTTACTTTGGTTTCTTTTGGTTTCTGTGATTTGCTGAATAGGTGTTTCTGAGCAAGAATCTCCTTCTCTGAGGGGTTTCATCTGTGCCCTGACAGGTGTCTCTGCTTCTGCCTGTTCCAGTTCTGAGAGAGCTAGACCTTGACTTGGTAGTGTATTCAACTTACAAACTTCCCCAAGGCCAGAAAGTCATGGCATCACATAAGTGTATACTTGGCTTAATCTATTCCCAATGAGAAATCCCTGATGGGCGGTGCCTTGGAGAAAGCTCTTTGCATGATTAGAGCTGCACACCCCATTTGCTAAGGGAGTAGAAGGAGAAATTTTCTGATTTGCCTGCAAGGTTCTCAACTCTTGTTTTCACATTTAGGTTTCTGTCTTTCCCACCCCTGAAGTTCCCAATTTGGCCTGAATACATTTTGAATTATAACGAATATCTTGATACTCACACCCCATGGATGAGGGCAGAGTGCAGGGGGCAACTCCTGGCTATGTTCCTGTACTGAATTTAATTTTTCATTGATAATTAGACTCTCAGAGCCACCTGATATTTTTGACCAGCGGGAAACAAAGGCCCACTGATTGACTCCAGGGATAGATGCAAGCAGCCCCCACTGTGCTCACGCAGCAGCTTCACAAAGACTCAAAACAAGAACTGTGGCAAATTGGCTCATCCGGCAAGTTTTGACTGGCCCATGGTGTACAAGTAGTAAATTGAGAACTGATATTTCTGAGAATTATTTATTAGCAAAGCCCAGTGTCTCACTCCCCTTGTAGTTATTCTTTGCAAACAGCTTTTTACCAGTTTGGATGAGCAAACTACAGCACTTCATAATTTTTCTTTTATTCGGGTAATTATTAAAAGACAGCCAAGGTCTGTTCAGACTGGCAGCAGACTGCATCTGTACCCAGCTGGGCCGATACCTTAACAGTTAGACATTATGTGTTTAATTGTATAAAAAGATAATGGGATGCATTTGCAGGAATTTATTGCAATACAAACAATAAAAGATTATTATTTTGAGATTCATTTCTGGTGTTTTTTGTGTTGTTAGAATTCTAAATAAAGGTGTTATGGTGACAGTTTCTAGTGGAGTGGCCAGTTGTAAGCATTTAGTACAAAAAAGGTGTGAAAATACTAGACTGAGACCAGTTAGCAGAAATCAGAGTTATACATGCTGAGACCTGCAGTGTTAAACCAAATCTGAGTAAGACATGGATGGGGATTGATAGCTCTTATTGTTTGATTTTTTTTTTTTTTTTTTTTTTTTTTAAATAAAACCAACACGATCATCTACAGGAAGATAAAACGACAGCTGTTTTTCATTAGTTATATTTTCCCCAGCAGCACTTCCTTTAAGTAAGTTGAAAACAGAGTGCTGCTGCCAGGGTCACATGGAATAGGAAAAAAAGCTTCTGGCTTACATTGTGGCAATGCTCTGTGCAGAGTAAAATAACTATTAGTCTTTTGCAGTAAAATTCCCTAAACAGCAAATAACATCTGTGTTGGTGAGGCTGTGTTTTGGTGTAAACTTTTGGTTTTGGGTGTGAGATGAGGACATGCTTGCCCTGGGGTATTTTCTGGATATCTTCATAGAGAGAAGGAGGTCATTGGTAATGATGAAACTTGCAGAACATGGTCCCTTCCTTCCTCAAGAAGAACCTTAGCCATGGAGTAATGAGGTACTTGGAGGGAGGGTCTTTTCCAGGTGAGAGACATGGGATGAGCTTTTCCTCTTGTGTTTATTTGAGCTGGGTGCTGGGGACAGGGTGAGATCAGAAAGCAGTGGATGTGCAAAGCCTTCTCTTACTAATCCCAGAAGAAGGTAGGGAGCAAGCAAATGTGCAGCCCAGACAGAATAAGGCTATAGAAGAAATGTCCACTCAAGGGTGATGCTACTGCCCTGGCCCCATCAATGCACTTGGAAGTAAAGGAGAAATTACTCTTCAGAATCCTTAGGATGTGAAGGACCCCTTTGGAGACAACAGAGAGGTATGCTGGCCATCTTTCCGGGTGCTGACCTGTGCAGGGTCTCAGCAATGTGAGAGGCACTGTTGGCACGTCCCTCAGACTGCAACTGTACAGACACCTCTGTGCTTGCCCCCACCCTGGTCCTCAGTGTGCACCTCCTGCACTTGACATATCAGAGACCTGGAGATTTAGAGTGACGTCCTCACTTGGTTGAAAATGTGTAGCTTCTAATGAAAAGTCCCCCCACCTCAATGTGGAGTCCAGTTTTAGGCTGTCATATTAGCAACAGTTTGGGTAGAGTTTTTTTCCTGTAATTTCACCAGGGAGATCAAATCAACACTTTTAAAATCAGTCTGGAGCTGGTAAGAGCCACAGGCTGCCCAATACCAGCTTCTGAGACTGGGGTGGCCAAACCAAGGACCAGCTAACAGCTTGTGGCTCTCAGGGCTATGGGAGCAAATGCTCACTGCAAGTGTGTCGAGGCTTCTCTGCAACCAGAAGTTAAATTTAGGTTATCCTTATGGGGCCACGTGCAGCAGTTGCACTGGGATTGGCTGTGTGACACATGAAGTGAGACCACAAAAGTACTGTGACTGCTGTCCCCCAGAAGCATTGTTATATCCTCTCAGCCTTGGACAAAGAAACACAATTATGGGAACTAAAGCTGCTGTCTTTGATGATGAGACATTTTTTGCAGTCTTGATTTCGAGTACTTTTGAACATACTGCCTACAAGATGTAGACAGAAATGAACTGTGCATCTAACTGGAGCAGTTGTGTATTCTGTTGATGTCACTCAAACAAAGTGAAGCCTGGCAAACTATAAATGCACCTATTTAATACTAAAAAACAAGTACCTCACCTTGGTAGAATTTTTCTAGCCCCATTATTTGTTGCAGCAAGGTTAAGCCAGACCCTGGGCAAGTTAAGACATTCTCAGCTCCTGGAGGGACTCACCTTTCTGCCAAGAAAAGGTTTCTGTGGCGCAAGAAGAGCTTGGTCTTTCTTTCCCCTACAAATCTTGCAAAGCTGGCTCTGGTGTGCAGTCCTCCCTGCAGCATCCCATTGGTGCTCATCTCCCACAGGCAGTGCTTGGGAAACCCATATGCAGCAAAGACTTTCTGCAACCATGGGGCCTGCTGAGCCCTTACAGAGGCACACAAGTACAAACCTTGTACTCACAATTTGTGTTTTTAGTGCAATCACCCACCAATTTATTATTCCCACCAACTGAATTTCCATGGTATGGATTTGGCCCCACAGATGGAACGTACCTGGATTTTGCTGTGCTGGGCACTGTTATAGCACTTGTTCAGCACAAGGAATTGTGAATCCTTAGTTTTCCTCCTAGACTGGCCTATGCTTCTGGTAAAGAAAGGAATTAGGTCTATGCAGGGCTTAAAACCACGGCAGAGTAACTATGCAGATATCAATTCTTCTAAGAAAATTAATAGCAAAATACACAGGGCATATGAGCCATGACTATGTTATTTGCTGAATATATTCAACTTCCTTGAAGTGGAAAACCGCCCTGATTTGACAGAGTAAAGAAATAACATAAAAATGGAAGGACAGTTGTGGTCCAGTTGTCAGAGAGACTTGAAATTAATTTTGAACATTTGAATCAGAGTGAAGTGAGATATCTCAGGCACATAATCTGCTCATTAAAAATGTCACTTCCTGATGGCTGAGACTGAAATCTTCAAATGTTTTCAGATAGACAAAAATAGAAAAAATGACATAATAAAACAGCTTGGGAACTTTTTTTAAAGTTAAAATTTTGATTTTTTAGACCTAAGGATCATGTTCTGACACCAGATTTTGCTAAATACAACTAAACTAGTCATAAGCACAACATATTATTTATTTCTTCTTCTTATGCAACCCAAATACCTTTTTTCTTGTCAGCTTAAAATGAAAGGTTATTTTTTTTTTCAGTTTAGCCACTGAACTGAGGATTCAATTATTTGCATACTCTGGTTGTAAGACATTCTAATATTTATCTTGCTGCCGCTGCTGCTGGAGACACAAGAATTATCGGCTGCTCTGGTAGGGAAACAGAATCAAAACCCCCCTGAACATGTAGGTCCATTACTTCCGTTTCACAATAATTATGCAGTGTGTTAAACAATGTACACTTCCATCTGATGCAAAGCCTGCTACCTGGAAATACACAATTACCATAATACCTTGCTGGTTAGACATACGGTGAGACTATGATTATGCACAGTGTTGGAAGAACTTTATGTATAAAATTATTCTTGAGGAGAAGAAGGGGGGAAAAAACCACGAAGTAAAAAGCTAAGCCAGCACATTACCTAATTCTCAATGTAAAATAATGCAGAAGTGCGGAAGATGAACATCTGATTTGTCACATTTGATACGCTAATGTTTTATCCAAAAGGAAGAACACATTGTAACATGCTCATTCATCTGCATAAACACCACCTGGCCCTTTACAGGCACCTACTCAAGTAACAAAAGTTAATGGCAGCCCATTTGTAGCCATTTCACTGGTAGAGATGGAAAGGGCTGGTTTTTTTCTCTTTAAAGTAACATATTTACATGAGTGTCTGTTGAGGAACAGCTTCCCTCTCAATGCTTGCTTTGAAACCTCCTTCTCAGTGACTGTAAATAAAGGACATTTCCAAGAAATGTTAGAAAATATTATTTAAAGCCTGTAGCAAGGATGCTCACACACAGACACACATACACAATGCACACAGTTTTTAACCCCTAGCCATTCACTACTGTGGAGACACATCAGAGGACTGTAATGCAAATCTGTATTTACCCAAAAGTGCTATGCTGGTCATGATCTAAATAGCAGCTAGATATAGTTTCTAATGTATGGCTGGGGATGAAACAGATTTGTTGCTTGTTATTTTTTTTTAACTGGAGCATCATGGTGGCATGCTTCAGTAAACATGCCTTTGTGCTACATTACACATATGTGTATATCATCATTTTACTTTCAGACTAAAATAAAACCTGGGCAATCAATTCACTAAAATGCTGTGCACCAGCTCTGCTTGCCTTCACAGCAAATGTAGGCAGGAAGGTGTGAAAGCCAAAATAAATAGGTGAATTATACAGCTACGAAAAGGGCTTTTTGCCTTATGAAGTCCCTAGGTCTGGCTGAATTTCATGGCAGCAGATAGGAGCTACTCTTGTAGAAGGTACAGCAGGACCTGAGCTGGCCCTCTTCTGGTGGGGTGGGATTGGGTGAGGTAATCACTTTCCAGCCCAAATTCTCCTCCAGCTCTGTGTGCATTCTCCTCATGGGCCCCTTGGCTGAAGAAGCATCTTCCCCAGCTCCAGGATGTTGCTGAAGCTCTTGGATAATAGTAGCTGTTTCCAGGTATGTGGTGGGGTTACTCAGCAGTGGGCTGGCTGGCTGCAGATAGCAGCTCTGGGAGGAAGAAGGCTGGAGGTCCTCACAATCACTAACCCATTCTTGACTAGGTACTTAAAGTGTCTGGAGAAAGACCGTGGCTGGTATATTTGAGTGAGTTCATGTGTACATGGGATTTGCCTGAGCTGCAAAGTTGGAGGCTTTGAAGAAGACTCAGAACAAGACTTGGGGAGCTGGACCTCCACATCCCTTGCCAGGAAAGCCAGTATGTCATCCAGAGTAGGACCCTTAAGATGAGGCAGGCTCACATCAAGGCCTCGGGACACCACTTTAATGTCCTTGGCCAGCTCCCAGGGCTCCTATTCACAACCTACCACTGGTCCAGGAGCTCCTTACAGCTCTCCTTATGGGAATGGTTGCAACGCAGAGCTCCCTGTGTACAGCCAGGCAATACACTGGCTCACCAGCTGCTGGAGCAGAAAATCAATCTGAAGCTGCAGGAGTTAAACAGCAAGGTTGTCCCAGGGTGCTTTGGGCGAGTCAGGTGGGAGCTGTTAGCAGTTATTCAAGAAGATAAATGGGCTTGATCAGCAGTCAATTTAAAGGCTTCTGAATGAGTCTGCTTCTGTCCTTTGCTACTTCAGGGATTGTTACCCTGTAACAGGTATGGGACAGGAGTCACCATTGGGCATTTTGCCTTCTGAATGTGCTCAATAAGTCTCCCTCTGTGGACGAGTCCAGAAAGCTACAAAGAGCTGGTAACTATGGATGATCCTTCTCTATATGAGATTTCTGATATAATGGATCTCTGGCATTTCCCTTGTGTTTGTGGGAGAAGCCATCTATTGCTCCACTGGCCTAGCATTAATATTTTTTAACTTCTGATGGTACTTCCCTAAACAATGCTTTTAGTTTACAGCTCTTTTTTTAGCACATGTGCATCTTAAAAGACTCCATGAAAATCAGTATAGGTCTCCTGTATAGCTATGGGATCTACAGATATCAAAAGAGAGAAGTACAAGGAAAGAAGGGAAAACAAGCAGGTTCAGTCCTTACACCAGGGACTTCAATTCCACTTTCCACAATACTGCCAGGTATAATTGTCTTCTGTTTACTCATATGAGTAAATACTTATATCATACTCCCTTTCTCTCATGCACCCTCTTACACTTGCTTTCTCTTTTCTGGATGTTCTCAGAGATGTCTATCTTTAGTCTGTCACCAGTGTTGTAAGTTTCTTCAAGTTGTACGTGGATAATCATCTCAAAAATGTGGGGCCCCTTTGTTAGAACTTCTGTGAATATAGTCCCTGTTTGATGAAATTGGGAGCAGTTGAATTACCAAAAGGCTAACTAAAGATAGGACTTATGGTTGTGATAGAAATCTTCTTTTGCTAGCAATGGTTTTTAAAGAATCCTATAGCTAAATATGTAAATTTTTACATTCTTGTTTCTGTTGTGGTTTTTGTTTTAGGTTTTTGTTTTTGGGTTTTTTTTGTGGTGTGTGCATTTTTTATTTTGTTGTTTTTCATTTTTTTTGTCAAGTAAGGCTCTGTATTTATCAATACTGCGCTCTGTGTGTTCCATTGGCAATATGGACCTTAGCTGGCACCCTTGCTACCCTCAGCCTTAGAGAGCCTGAAAGAGTTGGTGCCACTTGAACTGATTTCCTGAAATCAATTTTACTTTTTTTCTCTCTTTGAGCATATGTGGGATCTCAGTCACACACGGAAGTCCTGTGAGTAGCAAAGGGAACACTGTTGTCATCATTTTCTCTGCACACCTTGATAGAAAAAAAGTCTGTTTCTCAAAGTGCCATTTCACATGTGCAGAGGGGCATGAATTGAGTCTAGAGTACATCATAGCTACATGCATATTTGAAATAAAAGTATCCCTGTTAGCCCAGTCTACTGAAGACAGGAGAACGTCAAGAGAATGCTTATCTTTTTTTGCCTGTGAGGGAAAACAGATTTGAGATCAATGGGAGCCCTCAAAGGTAAGTTGAGAGGGTCCCTTTAAGAGTAATCAATGTTCTGGGTTTTTTTTCCCTAAGGGGAAAATAGTTTTCTGTTTGCCTTTTTTTTCTTTCTTTTTTTTCTTTTTCAAAGAAGTGCAATTAGCTGTCTCATTGGTTTATTTATAGCATTATATTCTAACAGCAATAATTATTCCTATTGTAACAAATGTTTGCAGAAGTTTACAGAGGAGCTACATAGCTCCTGTCCCAGAAAGTCACCTTCCCTGTTTCTGGAGGGAGGAAGGCTGCTGTGCCAGCTAAACAGAGGGCAGGGGTGCCAAGGGACTTTTCAGGTGGGGCAGGGCAGGAGGAGTGACTGTAACGAGGATTATTCTGTCCTCTTGGTGGAGGGGGACTCTGGAATTATGGTAGCATCTTTGGGTGCTGGCAGAGGTTGTCTGCCAAGCAGAGAGCCAAATGAGCCTGTGAGAATGTAGATGACTTCATATTACAGAGGTAAGAGAGGGACCTTATCCAGCATTCCCTCTTCTGGCTCTGCCTCCATCACAATTTTAAAACAAATGCATCTTTTAAGTGTCAGGTACTTGGGCTCTTCAAAGCACATTAGGATTTCTGTGTCCTCATCCATCCACACACCTTTTGAAATCTCCCTATTGGTGTTGTAACAAAAACCATGTGAACCCACATCTCCTGGGACCCTCAGCTAAAGACCAGTGAGATGCAGCAGCTTCCTGCAGAGCATGGCACTGATGATATTCTTTCCCTCTCTGCAGAACCCAGGCAGTGCATCACCCAAACCCCCTTCTTTCTCTCCTGTCCAAATTGTCCACACGCATCTTTAATACATTAGGCTGGGACTTACAACTGTTTCCCAGCTTTGTAGCCATAGTCTCAGGCTCATGACTGTTTCTGTCACTCACAGGAAGAACAAAGCACCCTCAAAGCCCAGCTTTTAACTGGAGTGGTGCAGAGAGGGCTGTACGTGGCCTGAGCAGGA
Organism: Picathartes gymnocephalus; assembly: GCA_013390045.1. Lineage (NCBI taxonomy): Eukaryota > Metazoa > Chordata > Aves > Passeriformes > Picathartidae > Picathartes > Picathartes gymnocephalus. Next base: position 119,871 of record WEKY01027596.1, read on the forward strand.
GCACCACTGTGGTGGGGCTGAATGAACTTTGAGCTTCACCTAGAAATAAGAAGCTTCATTTCGACACATGCATGAATGCAGGTAACAGGTGCACATTTGCACACTGTTTACAGGAAATCTAAAATTACTGCTCTGCTAATTAGTAGACTCTGTCTGAAAAGTATATAACTCAATTCTGCAGAATTGTTGTCCAATTTAGCAGTTAAGCATGAAAAGCGATTTTTTCTTCCAAAGTCAGTGATGGTTTTAGCAGTTATCTGCTGCAAATGTAAGTCTGGTTGGATTTTTTGTTCATGTACCTTGTGCATTGTACATTTGTTCATGTACCTCTGTAACATTGAAATAATCCAGTCTGTGGCATTAGATCAGAATCTAGACCACTGATTCTTCACTAAAATTTATTTGTTAAGGAATATAAAATGTCATATATGGGGGCAAGACCCATGGCAGAGCACTTTCCCTATTCTGCTCCTTAGAGCTGAAATGGAGGAAATGCAAAAGCAGCTCTATGGTCCACTAGTGAAAATAGACCATTATGCACAGCCAGTCATATGTGTTTATGTTCTGGGTTTAAGTGGATTTATTAAGGTGTTATTTACAAGGAAATAATGTTTTTGAAATTACTGGAACTTAGAGAAAGCTCTTTCTTTGCAGCTCTATGTACAAGCTTTACATCAAGAAATGTAAATGATGGATTGTTATGTTTCAGCTGGTATAACTGCTGTCTTTTTTGGAACAAAGAAGCAATTAGAAATCATTTGTTATAAAAGCTTCTTTCCTTCTGTTATAAAGCATTTGTCTTTTGCTGACCCTTTTGAAAGTTGCAGTTTTGAAAAAAACCTTGAGAGAAGGAGGCCTCCTTGTCTTTAATCTAAGAGCAAAGTAAGAGCCTAAGTAACTGTCTATGGTCCTACTTTAATCAAGTTAATGCAGCCTGCTAGACTACAGGCTTTGCTCAGTACAAAGAGACACTCAGATGTAAGCTCATGAGTGGATACTTTCACAGGGCATTCGACTAAAAAACCAGCTCTATGAGATAAGAGATCAGGTCCAAGAGGAGTCAATGACATGGCATACAGGAGATTGATAGGGGCTGGGAAGGATGCTGGGGTGTTGTGGACGAGAGGTATAGTGGCAAAAGCCAGCTGGGCCCTCTCTCTGGCATAATTTTCTTTATAAGGTGCTTGTGAAAAAGAAGTGCACTGTGATGGACCTTTGTTTAGTTCAAAGGTTTTTACATCTTTATTCTAAAGCCCCATTGTGAATTCACAGGGCTTAAAATATGTATCACTGTCCCTTTCATTTTATCCTTCTGAAAGAAATCAAAGGCAAATAAAAAAAAAGTTTTTTTCCAATGAGCCTAGTCTGTTTGAAATGGGGTGCTGTTTGTACATGTGGTGTCTCCATATTGTGTGTTCAGGAGAATCTTTTTGAAATTTGTATACAAGTTGGTTAGAAATTATACTTGAAAATTGGGGTGTGGAAGAAAAAAAATTCCAGGTAATTCCTAAATGAGTAAAATGCTCTTTCTACTCTGCACCCCAAAGAGAAACTTTAGAACATATTTTAAAAGAAATATCATTAAGCTTTCTATTCTTCCACTATAGCATATTTTTTTCTTTTTTTCCTGCATTATAAAATTTGTGGACATTCATTTGATGTTTCTTTAATTAGTGCAATCCTTGACCTCCATTTTTATCAGCTCTTAATGTATAAAACAACACCATTTAAACATGAATGTATCTTTCAGCTTTCCAGAATTTTAGCCTAGGCAGAAGAAACAACAAATAAGACTGAATATGTAATAAAATCCACAGGGTTTAGTTCTGCTTCTTTTTACAAATAATAAATACAGTATTTCAGCTGCATTACTCCACATCATATGCAAAAGAATTTCGTCATGATCATTACTAATTGTTTGAGGATATCTCATTTGCCACTGTGGGCATATTTTTCATTTAGAAGGAGAGAATTGTGTGCTTTCCCTATTTGCATGGCACTCGGTGTTCTCTGCTGACATATGATATGTAGTTTAAATTCTATCTCTTAGCCGCTCAATACATTTAAAGTATAATCTCAGTGACTGACAGTGTTCATAAAAAAAAAGATATGATCTGGTTTTACTGTAAAGACAGAATAATCTGTTAACAGAGCAAAAATATTGGTGATACTACAGTGTTTCCAAAGGAAATATTTTGTGCGTCATTCTGGGATGTGAATCAAAACAATCATGACAGGTGAATGAAAAGAAGAAAATTAAGATATAGCTACAAACAAAAGCAGCATTAATAATTCAGGTAAATAAACTTCAGTATACAGAAAGGAAGCATGCTGTCAAGGTGATGGAGAATGTTTCCTCAAGTACAGCACATCTAGGCAGCAGAAAAATATACAGTGGTTTAATATTTTTCATTTCCACAAGAGCTTTTTATATCCCTAATTTCATTCCCCTTGATATGTTTTCCTAGTTAATATTATTTAGTATGTTCCATAAGCTAAACCCAGTTAAGTGAGTTTGCCTTTTGGTACGGAGAATTTCCTTACAAATTTAAGGTACACAGAATGGCTGCACTGGCATGTGGGATGGGTGTCTGTCTTCCTCTGTAATATACTGAAATTTATTGCCCTAAACGAGGACATCAGCTTTAATTGACATGCAACCCAGTCTTCTCTGCCCAGCTAGGTCTGTTCTCCTGGCTCTGACTTGGGGTGCTTTACTGGGATCATTCAGCAACATTTCAATGTTCATGGAAATTTATTTTTATTTAGCCATGCAGTTGGGCTCAAACTCCGCCCAGATGCAGGCAGGCTTGCCAGAGATTCTGGTGTGCTGTGGAGCACACCTGGGTTGGTCCTGCTGCTGTCCTGCACCCATGGCCTTCAGAGATGCTTCTCTACCTGCAGTGAGACCCTCACCTACCTGCAGGGTTTCCAGTCCTGCTGACCTAACAGGAAAGAGCAGGGCAGTGAGGCCATGCTGCAAGAACAGGCATTTGGATACTCTGGCAGGCAGCCACAGATTCCTTTGCCCTGAGGAGGAAGGTGATGACCACCTCTCCATCCTCCTCCTGGAGGCTGGGCTTTAGTTGGTGGGAGTTACCTCTGATGGGGTTCAGCATCTGGGGGTTTGCTGTGTCTGCCATGGGCAACTTCTGGGCATGGGAGAGACAGAATAGCGAGTGGAAAGCATTGCTGCTGTAGCTTTTTTTTGACTCCTGTGTACCTTTCAGTCACAGCTAATGTCAGGTTTTCCTCTGGTAGCTCCACTGCTGCTCCCTGCTAAAACTCATGCTCTTGAAAACCAGACCCGGTGTAATTGAATACTTTAATAACAGTTATGCCATTTATGGTAGTGTTTTTATATGCTCATTTAGGGCAGCAAGCAATAAAGGCCCAGTATTTAAAATTATTTCATATAGTCTTACAAAAGGCATTAAATGTCACTGGTGTAAAAAAAAAACTCAAACCCAACCCACAGACTGTAGGAGCAAAACCAATTTGTACGTATGACTCTAGTGCAAACTCAACTGTTTCTGTGTTTATAAATATTCCTCTGTGGAGAGAAGCGTGTGTATTATAATAATTAGGCATTAGTGCCTCATTAGTAGGGGGTAACATCCACGCTGTTTCTTTTTCCTCTGGTGTATTTTTGATAAGTTAACATTTTAAAAATCCTTATTTGGTGTAACGAGGAGACTGTGCGTCCTCGTGCCTGTGTGTGAGAGCATCAGCCGTGGCAGGGAATGCCGCTGTGGCCTGCTCGGCACCCATCATGGGGTGAGCTGCCACAGCCGGGTGAGGAGGGGTCCGCGGGCCTGCAGGGTGTGTGAAACAGTGCTGCTGTGAGTCGCTCCGGTTATCTGTGCCGCGGCTTGGAGCCCAAAGCACTGGGGTCTCTGGCCCCGTGTGCGGGGCAGGCCCCGGGCTGTGCCGAGGGCCCCGGCCGTGCCGAGGCCCGCACCCCCGCGTGTCGGCCATCGGGAGCGGGCCGTGGCCGGTGCCCGGCGGAGCCTTTGTGCACAGCGAGGCCTGTGTGTGACAGACTTGGACTCTGGCGTGACTAATCAACTCGTTGCACTGTCCCAGCGCTGCTGAATGATTTGGTGATGAAATGATTGTATTTTTCCGGATGCTGATTATATTAATAGCACTTGAGATATCAAGTGCTTGTGAAAGGAAGGCAGTGATGCTGTATATAATTTTAATCCATCACAGCCCTGTGATTTTTACTAAGTGCCAGGAAAGTATACTTTAACACACCATTTTATCCTTTTTCACTTTGGTAAATAATAAAAGCTAGGTATCTTTGCAACTTTGTTTGGGGCAGAGACTTGTGTCTGCACATAGCCTGTGTTAATCCTGAAGAGAGATCCAAGATAATGAAGGAATGAAATGCTTTGAGAATTTCCTTACTGTCACTCCTGCTACCAGAGTTATAATTACATTATCAAAAGGAAATTAGTGCTAACCTGCGAGGAGTAACTCCGTTGTGCGTTTTACACCATGATTAATTTTCTTTGTGCCCTCCATGTTAAGATGGCAGTTTGCAGAATTGCAGAGCATGAAGATGCTTAACTAACCTTTTCTGTTTACAGAAAGCAAATTGACTTTGGAGCAAATCGCCTTCACACTGTTTAGAATGACAAAATAGTACATCAAGGGGAAAAATATACTAATTGATGGCTTTCTAAATAAAGTATGAGCATAGAGTTATACTAAATTGGTTGTCTTGTGCCTCAAATTAATCTCTTCATTATATGGCACTAGGCTGAGTGTTTTGTGTTTCAATCCATCTTTTAAACAGCATTTGATTAATCAACTTAATGATGACAGTTTTTAGCTTGTGACAAATGATACATTTATGCAGGCAATGTTTCAGATGATCCATGCTATTGTAAGCCTAAAGAAAAGAAACATCAATTCAGAAGATTAGATTATTATACTATATTTTATACTCTCTATAGTTTCTCTAACGAAAAAAGTGAGATTTAGATTATATGTAGATTGTCACCTGAAACTAATAATATTAAATAAAACTTACATATATAGTATCTGCCTTCCCCCAGTAAATATTTTGCTTAAGAAATAATGTTAACTGTATATTCAGTCAAATGGTAATGGGAACTTAATAAAAAAAGAAATCATTGCAGTTCACAATGTGATCACAAGTGACTTGGTTTTAAAAAGTTAAAACCTTTTTATCAACGTATTAACATGTTTCACTAGACGTAAATTATTTGTTCACATGTAAGCAGAAACCAAATCTATTTTATAAGGCAAGAAATCAGGCAATGAAACTTCAGCAGTCACAAATGAGGGGCACCAGCCTCCACCCCAGAGCCCCTGCAGAAAATGTGAATTGCCTCCTCAGAGATGGGTGATAGGGCACATTGTCACCAGCACAGAGAGGCTCCTAAACCATATCTGGCTCCTTTCACTTAAGTGTAAAGTGGAGGAGCCCAGCTGCTCCAGGGGAGGAGCTTTTGTAGGACTGAACTTTCTTTTGTGCTTGGTGGTGCAAAATGGTGTTTGTACATAACACTCTCATCCCTAAGAGGGGTAGAAGCAAGTATTTGATTACAAGCATCTCCTCAGTGTTTCAGAAATGTTTTTGTTTCTATGCAGTTTGTGTACTCTTCCATGCTGAACATACTTGGTAAATCATATTTTATATCTCACTGATTTCTCCTCCTCCCTGATTTAATTATCTAGATGTGAAATGATAATTTTGGAAACTTTTTTGTAAAAAAGTGAGATACATACATAACCTACAAGTTCAGTCCATTAGTCTTTAGGCAAATAAATTTTTTCTAATGGAAAAATTCTACACATTTATGATACCAAAATATTGGTTTTAAAGTCATTAAAGCTCAGGTATCTGATGAATAATCTTTTCAGTTAACAGGTCACTGCTGTTTGAACTCTGCCAGTTTCCTCACTGGCAAAATGGCTTATCTTAAAAGTGTCTAAATATTTAATAGAGATCAGGAGAAGAGTGGGATACCCACAGGTGGGTCAGAAATAAATTAAAACCCCCCAAAAATCCTAGATTAAAGGATTTTAAATCATTCTGATGCCGAGTCTTGACAAGCTTTACAACAGGCTGTTTAAAGATATATGTAAATTGAGAATAATGAAGGGAAGAGAAAGTTTGGTGGCAGGAGCACAAACCAAGTGCATCTGGATGATGCACAGTGCTGAGAGCACTGCCACATTCAGAGGGACCTTGGAAGCTGTGGGAAACGTTCCCCACGATGGGGAGAACGTCATGGCTGTGAGGGGCACCAAGGAAAGGCTCCTGCAGTGTAGAGGGATCTCTGGGGGTACATGAGCCTGGGGAGTAGCTCTGCTCCTGGGGGATGTGTGTGCCCATGCAGAACAGGGTCCTGTACAGTGATGGCCTCTCTGGATGGGCAGAGGGTTCTGCAGGTGCCAGAGGGAGGGGGCTGCTGGGCTGGTGTGGGACCAGCCCTCTCCACTAAGACTCCTGCTGGCTCTGGCCAGTGGCTCAGAACACTGCTGTGGCAGGGAAATTGCTGATCTGGCCATGCATGCCAGTGCTTACTGGGTTTGGATGTGCAGCTTCACATGTTTCTTGTTTTGTTTCATAATGATGCCAGTCTGGATGGATTGGTTTGATTCCTGATGGTACCAGAACAGGTACAGAGCTCACCAGCTTGAATGAGCCATTCTTTGGTCACCTGTGTCTGCAGGTACAGCTGGTACAGGACTGTATATACAGGATATACAGGACCTGTATGTCTTGTCAACACGTTGGTAGCAAAGTACAATATTGTGGTGAAAGCCAGCAGGGTGTGGGACTGCTCTGGCAGTGCTGTGCTGGCTCCCGGCTTCTCTGTGCTAGTGTATTGTAGGAATTTCGTTAATGTAATTCCTAAGAAAGAAAAATGCAGTGATGTTGATTAACTGGATTATATTTTCCTTAGATAAGAGATTATAAAAATAAATGCTAATAAAGTAATAGGGCACAATGTCATGGGTTATATCTGTAAGAAATGAGAGTAGCATCTCTTTGTAAGAACTATAATATCATACTTCATCCTTTCAAATATGCAGAGACTTATGTGGACCTGCAGTCAATGTTACTGGAGTGCAGCGTAAGTAATTCCTTGGTAAATAGTTAACAATGTTTGGGTATTACAAATCAGAAAATTAAAAAAATAAAATAACTGAAGTCCACCTAAAAATCTTGGTCTAGTCTCACCGACATTGCGTCAAGAACTCAAAGAGATGGAATTGTAGTGCTTCATTGCTTATGCCTGAAGAACAGCAGGAAAATTCCCCACAAATCATGAAGAAAGTCAGGACAATCTATTAAAGCCCAGCATGCTCTAGTATACAATGCTGTATTCAGTCCAAAATCAGCAATGAGTTCTTCTATTTCAGTCATAGTCATCTGCTCTGCAGCTAGACATTTTTTCATGGTATACCGCACTCCTCTGTGCGCTGTTGATATTTGAGAATGCTACATAACTGTTTTAGGGTTTTTAGAAGTAACCCTAAGAGTTTTGGAGTTTAGCAGAATTGATAAGACGAAGGGCAGCATAACAGCCCTTGCTTTGATGCGTATTGTAATAGGAGCCAAAAAACACCCTGGTTAGCCTTAAGAGCAGACCACTACACTGAGTAGTACTCAGTTCTTTGGGGCTGATTATGGCCTATTGAGGCAGAAAACTTGTTCGAGTTCAAACTCTTTGAATTCCTTGTTCACTCAATAGAGTGTCAAAAAAGAGCATTCAATGGTTCATGTAGCAAAATCACCGCTGGCCTAAATTGTTCCTATTTCTCTTTTGCATATGGTGTGCAAGAAAATTTTTAACACTCTTCCGTAGCACCATAATGCTTTGATATGGGTAACATTGCCATAACAGCCTGCATTAGGGAACTTATATTTTATTCTTCTTTTCAGTGTACATAAAAATCCCAGCTTAGTCCTTTTTTGTCTTTTGGATCCTTTGAACTCTTTCAGGCTATTTTTCAAGACTTTCTGTGCTTTGACTGGGCTGTGCATTCACTGTAAAAGCAGTCAATGCCGCAATGAGACCACAAGCAAAACTGTGAGTGTCTTAAGCAGGGACCACACAACTCTCGTGAGTATTTGCATATTTTAGCAACTCAGTCCAGTGTGAATCTAAAAAGTAAAGAAAAGCCTCTGCTTTCTTCATTAATGGCATTAATTAAATATCCCAATCCCAGCTAGTTTTGCAACACTGCTCTACCTGTTCCAAGCTCTCAACTTCTGGTGTTTTAAGTCCTGCCTAGATGTTATCATTAGAGAATATGTTTACACTGCCAGTGAGATTCCAGAATAAAGTGCGGATTCCGACACAAAAGTAGACACCCTGAAGTAGCCAACCTCAGGCTCAAAGAGAGCAAGTCCAAAGCTGGATTGCTCAGTTCATTTTCCAGCTCAGTAGTTGTAGTAATCCAGCCTAGCCAGCTGCTAACAAGATTGGGTCTGAAGTTTACCTCCACAATGAGATAATCAGATTACCAGCCACAAAGATCAAATAATGACCCAGCTTTAGAGCAAGTTCAGCAGGCCCTTGATAGCACTGTGTGGTCCTTGAGACTTGATTAAAAAATTAAATGGCTAAACTTTTCCTCAATATTTCGTATTGGGATTTTGAGTGACTTGATGATTCTTTTCATACAGCATTTTCCTTTTCTTTCCTTGATTTAAAATTAAGAGGTAGCAGAATAGGAGGTGGCCCCTGCTGAGCAGTTGTTCTTGAGCTGGGCTTTAAATGAAGCATGCAGAATTTTTAATTTGGAAAGAAGATGATGGAGAGTAAGCTTGAAATAATTCCTGAGAGAGGCGGTGGGCTATAGTGGAAAACATGTCAATAAACAGAAAAAATCTTTCCAAATCCCTCCAGTCAGCCATCTCTGCATGCTATGGTGCCTGTCCCTGTCCTGCACTGTACTGCTGGAGCACGATGACTTTGGTGTCTATTCCATGCAATAATGTTTGAAAGTTTCAGGTTTGGCTACTATATGATTGCAGTTTCAGTAGTAAAGGGATTATTCTGAGAGGCATACAAATGTGATTGTCTCCCAGCAGATGGTGCGCACTGCTTCACCTTTGAGAAAAGTTAATTAAGCCAAGCATATTGTGCCCATAGAGAGGAAAATGTAGATGAATATTGAGCAATCAAACTCAGTGTCTCCTTTTTTCATGCCTTTGCAATGGGACACAGAATCCCATTGAAAAAGAATTATGTACAGAATCAAATTAATTCACGTCCAACTTTACTCTCTTCCCACGTTTTAACAGGGGTGCACACCAGGCCCTTCAGAAGTTTTGTCCATAATCAATGGGCCACACTGCTGTGTCCACTAAATTAAATGAATCAGTGCAGAAGAATCTCTTGTGAGATATTAAAAGGGTGAAAGACTGTTTAATTCAAATCCTTCCGTAGTCTTTTCACAGCCCCTTTTACATAGTGCAGTATAAATTATTAACTAATTCCTTTTATCTCAGATCAAATTACAAAACAGAAACAATTACCCTCTTGTTAATGAAAGCGAATGGTCCTAATAATTATGAAAGTTGGGTTGTGCTTTGTTTGTGTTGGCTTGAGTTGGTTTGCTTCAAATTCCTTGTTTACAGTTTGTTTTGAGAACAGCAGTTAATCGATCTGATTTCAGATGAGTTGTGAAAAGAAAAGCACTGAATTTTTAAAATGCAGGTAAATATAATTCTTGGTGAATATGGGACTTGAGACACAAATCTCACGCCCCGTTCCTCTTCTTACACCTCCCTGATTCCTTGCTGGTGCTCCCTCTTTGTGCACTGACACATGTTGGGAAACAGGGTCCTCCTGCTGGGATTGGGTAGGAAATTTTATTCAGCTCCTTTCCCTGCAAGACAGGCAATTTTAGATGGAGTAATTGGGGAGGGTTGTTGCAGGCTGTCTGAAGGGCACTCGTGTTTGGCTGCTTTTCTTGTGCAGTGGCTGGGCACGAGGAGGTGTCTCGGGTGTAACTGCATGGCAGCTCTGGAAGGGAGTCAACAAGGTGGCAGAAGAGAAGGAGAGGTTTCAAAAGCGCTCATTTTATTTTGAACTCATAAACTCATTGACAAGTAATGTTGGTGGCATAAGACAGCTGTGAGAAAATTGCCAAAATCCGTGAAGGAAAGAAGTGGCCTGTCAGCTGTCTCTGCCTTACCCTGCCCTGCAGCCTTGCCAGGGCCCGGCAGTCATCCAGCCCTGCAGAGAGCTCGGCTGCTCGGGGGTGGTGAGAGGAAGGGAGACCCTCTTTTATTGGCCTTGATAGCAACTCTTTCTTCCTCCACTCATGCCATGGAAGAGTGCTGGGCTATAAACCAGCTGTAGCTACCTTGGATACAGGGTTTGTTTTTGGGCAAAGCAGCAATCAGAATGTTGTAGAGCCAGGGAAATTTAAAAGAAGCCTCTAGTTCCATCTTGAAAACCTGGAGCAAAACCTTGTATGGAGGAGTGGCCCTGCGAAGTGACACAGGGTGAGCGGGAGCTGGATCCTCACATTTGCAGGCTATAAGAACATGCCAGCATGTGAGACAAGCCACCAACTGCTCCAGTGGGCTAATAGTCACTTGGAAAAAAACACCTTCTGAGCCTTGCTTGCATGCTTTTTAGCTGGGGAGTTGCCTTGGATACTAAATTTATATTGAATTGGAAGTAATGGAAACAGGAGAAAGGGATAGTAAAATACAGTGTATCTGGAGATAAGATCTTGACCTCCTTTTACCACTGTTAAAGATAGGATAAACAGTAACTTCAATTTGATTTTTCGTTTATATAATTTTTGTTGAGGAAGTGCTTGAACCAAGCTTTTTTTGCAAGTGCCTTTTCAGATCCAGGGTGGACTTTCAGGCAGAAAGTCTAAATAGATCCCTGGACTCAGCAAATTGTTCACAAGGATGTTTAGATCCCAAGACCTAGGGTGCAAGAACTTGAACTTGAATTTTCTGGTATCAAGAGAAAGGCAGGGTGGCAAATAGTTTAGTCAAGAAATACTATGCAGAAGTGGGAGAGTATCCCAGTCTGTCCTGGAAGTAAAATGTGCTTCTGAAAATGGGATCAAACGGCAAGAGTGTGCAGGTACTACTGTATTGCTGGCCATATTTTAGGGAGGGAGAGAGCATCCTTCTCAGAGTAAATGTAAATAAATCCTGCTGTGAGAAGTACAATCCTTTGTGTCAAGTTGATCACAAATCCTGCTTTCATCTTCAGGGGAGGAGATGATGTATGTAACTGAACACCTGCAACCACAGAGCTTTTATTGTGGAAATTCTGCTTGCTGACCTTCTTCCACTTAGGAGTTGAATCTAACGTGTGTTGTATTTCTGAAAGCAGTAGATCAAAGCAGCACACACTTACTCTATGGACCTCTTTCCTGTATTGCAATCCTATTTGCTTACTTTAATTGCAGTTAAGGTTTTACTATTATTTATTTCTGCTACAGAACCAATATGACTATAAGAGAGTAATAAGGATTTTATTCTGGTAATCACAGTGTTGTTTGTATGAATAGGAAATTAGTTTATATTGCAAATCTAGTGATGGTCCTTGCTTACACCTCCTGTATTTTTGTGCTTGTTTAAATATTATGCAGGTAGAGGGGAGGCCAACAACTGGACTGTTAACTTCTACTATGTGTGCTGAAGCACAAGGCAGAGGGAGCTTAGCCTGATTTGCAGGTTCTAAGCTGGATTTGCAGAAGCTACAAGAGGATGTTTTTTAAAAGCTTATAAACAGATTTTATTTATAAACCACTGAGACTTAATAAACATGGGGCTGCACTGTACTGGTTTATGATACCACTTTTTAAAACTGATCCACTTCATGAGGTTGAATGCTATCTGCAGTCTCCAGTTTATGTTTTAAAATGACAGAAGATTGCTGCTTTAAAACCCTGGACCCCAAAAATCTGCCAAAATCTGGAGCTATGCAGGACTGATGCTGTGCTGGTGAGCTCTGCGAGTCCCACAGCTGCCTGTGCTGTGCTGAGCTTGCAAGCTGTTCTCCCCACTGGTGCCTCCCAGAGCACATTCCCTAGCAACAAATACCTACAAATTCAAAGATATTTAAAGTACTTGGATTGCCTTGTGCATAATGGTACCCACAGCAGAAATATCACAGCTATGCCAAAGGTGGTGTTATCTCCACAAATATTACCTCCCTCTCGAGCTGAAGTTTCAGGAAGCACAGCTGAGTTAACCTGATCATTAATGTGATGAAGTGTTCTCTCCTGGAGGATAATTTGATGTCTTCTTTTTCCTTCTGTTCATTGAAGAGGAACTTGATGTACTACAAAAACTGAAGAAGGTTGAACTAAAGAGAAATACTCTTGGGAGGCCATTTTAACACAAATCTCAACCAGAGCTGAAATGCATGTGCCCTTTGCAACCATACCTAAACTGTGTTATGGAAGGAGACTTTGTTTTGTACCTTTCCTTGACTTTCAGCCTCTCTGTGGAATAAAATGCACTCAGGTGCTTGGTAGCCATTTACCTCCAATGTATTGTCAAATTCCAGTCTTTCTTGATGGTTTGCAAAGCTTAAGCATACCTATAACAGACTGTTATTTTACAGTCATTAAATAATGATGATATTCTCTGTCAGCTTTCTGCTGGCTATTCTTAGCAAAAGTCAGAGGAATTTTCTGGCAGAGAAACATTTAAGATGCAGTGCAGTATCAATAGCAGCTCCAGAGGTAGGTTATTTTCTTTGTGATGTCTCAGCTGGTTTCCTTTCCAGAAAAAATAAAAGCAGGAGAAGACCACAAAGCTCAACAGATCTTCTGGTACTGCTGTTCTTCCCTGTACATGGACAAGAGATGATTATGATATTTTGTTATACTAATACAAAAGGTGTTTGATGTCTTATAATAATGGTTTTAATTCCAAAATTCTAGTGAGCAATTTAATGCTGTGAATCCAATAGGAGAAAACCCTTCCTTTGTCAGGAGGAAATTTGTCTTGTGGTCCCAGTTTCTCAGGGAGAAATGCTTGCAGACCAGGATGCAGCACACAGGAAGGCACACACACTCTGCAGTGATGGGAGCATGAGAGGCTGGGCACGAAGGGCTGTGTCCAGTGGTCTGCCCAGGAAGGAAGGAGCCATGAGACACGTGCAACTTTCAACAAAACAAGAGTCAAGAAGCTGGAAAGAAGAATTTGCTAAAGATTACTTCAGAAAATAGTGGCATATGATTTAAGGTCACAACACATTTACCTTTTTCACTTCAGTTTTCTTCTAAAACCGTCTTGTATTTGTCTTCACATCTGTGTAATGATGTACAGCTACAGGGCTAACATACACATTTTGCTATGATTGTCTTCAGCAAATATGTCTGAAGGGGCTGCAGGGCTGAAAAGGGCTCCTCAGCCAAAGTCGTTGTGACAAAGTAACATAAATGAGAAGAATATTGCACACGTGACTGTACTTGGAAGATGCATTACTTTGTCAAGCTGTAATCTGGGTTTGGCTGTCTGAGCTGACTGGGGAAGATTTCCATTTCCTTTTGCCTCCTGTATTTTCCATTTTCCTAGAGTTGCCCAAGTTTATTCTCATTTTTGATTTTAGAATGATTCAGAATCACCCTGGAGGTGGTCTAACTACTTCCAGCCAGCGAGAGAGAACTTGTGCTTGCAGTGTGATAGAGATCACTCTATGCAAACTGCTCTCCCACTTCCACTGCTGTGCTTCAGATCTAACAGTGAGTGCTGTATCATAGTCTTCTAAACTTCCTCTCATAGTCTACATTTTGTTTAATAGGTTTCTGAAGGAGCATATTGATTTCACTACAGAACGAGTGATTTTTAAATGGTGCTCTACTTTATCTCACATTGTGATAGCCCCACTGAGTTCCTCTAGCCCTGACCCCACATCCAACCTGTGAATCAAGAGCTGCACATTTTGAAAACCTGCATGTTTATTCCAAGTGGGTTGGAGAGCTGAAGTGGAGGACTCGGATATCTAAATATTCAGCAGCCTTCTACCATTTGCACTGCTCAAAGGTTCAGTATCACAGAGATCCACCTATGATTCTTCCTTGGGATGTGTGCAAGTAGAACACAGGTGTGAAGCCCTGCAAGGAGCTGCGAAAGGTTCTGCAGGTTTGCTGATTTCAGTGTTCAGTCTTAGGAGCAAGCTGTCTGTCAATGATGGATCACATGTCGTTCTTGTCTTGTCCTTGTGTGATTTCAGCATTGCTCAGGGTGAGTTGAAGTTACTACCTGAACTCTGGTGCCAGTTTGGGGGTTTTCTTATACTTGCTTCTGCCTGCTCTGTCTCCAGGCTAAAGGGGATGCCACTAAAGATGGAGAAACCTTCATTCATGCACAGTTACAGCTCAAGAGCAAGGTATCACCTCTGTGGATGTTGAAGGAATGGAGGAACCAGCAGATTCCCTTGTGATAAACATTCATCAAGCGCACATGCTCTTTCAGTTTGCTCATGGAGGAGAGCTGAGGGTCAGGCTTTTCACCTGACCACATAGTGTTTGATCATTTGTAGCACTGGGAGCAGAGGGCCCCTGACAGGAGATAAATCCATTAGAACCATCTTGGTTAGCAGATTCTGCTGGACACCAGTGTGTTCAGAAACATGGTCACAGCAATTTGTTCCTGTCTGAAACCAGCATCCTCTTCTTTTGTGTTGGCCTCAGAGACAGGTTGGTAAAACTCCCCAAATGGTGACTCTCACATGCAGTTCTTGTTACGTGCTACTGAATAACACAAACACTCTGAAGGCTACTGCACGTGGATTTATTTGTCTTAGTGTAACTATAAATGTGAAGATAGATTGCCAACATAATATATCTGTGAAGGAAGTTTAGTAATAAATAAGGACTTTCGATTTGAAACAGCACTCTGCAGAGTTTCAAGAGAAACTAGAGGGAGTTTCCTTTCCTCCTGCTCTACCAGCTAAGAAATACGTATCTAAATACATATGTAGATACATATACCAAGCTATGTGGTAAACAAATGGAGATCATATTGATCAAATATGTGACCAGTGAGAGAAAATCTATAATCATGGCATTAGCTCTGCAACACCAGCTCATCAGTAGGTACTTCTAACATATTGCTTTGTCCCCGAAATTAAACAAGAAGAGAAAATCCATCCTCTTTTACTGTGAGTTACTGAGGGTTAAAATCTGGAACTATCTCAAAGCCTGCTAGATCAAAAATATTGACCTGTGTCTGATAAGTACTGAGTACCTTAAGGATTTGGTATGGAGATGACTTGGGCATTTAGTCAGACAGTTAACAGGTATATTAATTAATCTGAACATTGAAAAAAAACCCCCAGCATTAATATAAAAACTTGGGTAAGTGCTTTTCCTGTAACAAAGTTCACCATTTTTCTCTCCATTGTAGATCTGCCTAGAAATATATTTTTCCCAATTTTTGTGGCTTAGGACCAGTCACTGTTCCTTTCCTTGTCTAATTAGCTCTACCTATTGGTATCATCATAGTCTAAGATAGCAAGTAAATTGCTTATTTATTAATTTTTCTACAGTACAAAATACATGTTTTGAGAATTAGTGGGATTATATTTAAAATCCTACAACTGATGTAGGTTCTTACCCTAGAAATTTTGAGTAAAGCACTAGTGAAATGGAGTGTGGGACAGTGCACTCTGCTTCTGAGCTTAGTGAAAATGACCTGGGAATATCAAGGGCTGTGTAACTGCTGACAAAACAACTGCATCTTCTGTTGAAGAGGAACTGGCAAAGTCTGGCATTTCTCAAGGCCAATTTTGTTACCTGACATTCTGCCAAAAAGGAGCTACGAGTGACAAGGTTAAGGGCTCATTCGATGGCTGTGAAATCAGCATCAAACAAACAGCCACAGGGAGTGCCAGACCATGTTCAGTCCTTTGCATGGAGTCTCCTAATATTAGGATTGCTCTTGACAGACAGAGCAAAGACTTCCACTGGCCTAGGCAGGCAGAATGAGCAACGCAAAACAACTTACTACAAAGCACGCAGATAGTGACACAGTGGCGGAAGCTGCCAGTGAGCCTTTGCTACTTTTAAAGCCTCTATGTCTTAATTTACATTTGTCTGAATCCTTCTTTCTTTGACATAGTCAAAAGTCTTTTCTGAACCATGAGCAAAATGGCAGTTGCCTATTTTAATCTGGTATATAATAAGAATCTGACAACCACATAAACAGAACAAAATTTTCCAGTTGCATATTGAGTTTGTAACTCATAGGCTACAATAAAGAAATTTTCTATGTAATTGGAGTGACTTTAGCCAAAGAGTGATTTTAGCCATTTAATAAGGTTTCTTCTGCAGGTGACCACTTTGCTGGTGGCCAGGTTAATTTGATCACACTTGTTAATTTGAATCATGTTCCTTAAGAGGATGATGATAAGACTTCCATAATTTTAGGGATTGTAAGTATGCAACTAATACTCCATTCACCATTTATTCAGCTTCAGGTGGTGAGCTGCGTCTTCAACTCACCTTCATGATTGCCCTAAGAATGCTTATACTCTTCTCAGAAAGATGAGTCTTCACACACCTCTAGCTGTCCATATCCCCCAGGTGGACCAGCTGACATTGGCAATGATGATGAGTTACAGACAGACTGGATCCCAAGGTAAGTAACATCCCATGGTGCTGCAGAATATGTTAGCTATCCAAACAGAGAAGCCATTATTTATAAGAAGGCAAGAGTTGGATTGTCATTTGACTGTGCAAACATAAGCACTCCTGACTCAGCAATGTAGAAAAAGTTGGACCTAATTTTTTATTTGCACTGCACAGGTGAAACACAATTGACATGTAGATGTGCCCGACTAGTTTTCATCTGTGAAGGAGTTGCAAGGAGAAACTCAGGGCTTGATGTTTGCCCTGTCGTGGAGACTTACGTGGCCATGGCTTGTTCAGTATGGGTCACTGGACAGCAGCTGTATCGAGAGAAGCTGCAGACTGATGTTACAACATAAACACCACACAGTTGGAGCGTGGGTTTTATCTACTTGGTGCAGTGCAGTTATCTCTGTAAGGTCTGACATAGCGAGGGTGGGCTGCAGCAGTTGCTGGTGATGATTTCATGGTGGTTGCTGACAATGTTCATTTTTCTGTATATGTGTGTAACTGTTCAAACCATGCTGATGATTGATAGGCACAGAATAGTTTGTTTTCTTACCTGTCCAGTTCTGTCTATGGTGATCACTTTATTGGAGTGAGGAGGCAAAGCATGTGACACATACTGGCTGTCACAAAATTGACACCTAAAAAAGTCAGGTACAAAGAACTATACAGAACAATACCCTATAGGCTATAGCAAGGAGGACAATAATAGCCCCGCTCTGGACAATTTGTCCTCTAGAAAACAAAATTGAATGGACTTGAAAATTGAGTAAAGAATCATGGGATTACATAGTTTCCTTTGTCCACTGAAACAAAACGCGACTTGTGTTTTTGAGGAAAAAAGAACAAGCAAAGAGTGAAGCAACTTTGGGGTGATATCTCAGTCCTTTTCAATTTGCTGAATTTCACATTGGCTTATGCACTCATAACATTCAGCATTTTACTTGAACTCTGTACACACAAAAGAATCTGCTGAGGACAGTGGGAAATAACATATAGATACAGACAGGTAATAAATAAGGTGTATATGTGTTTATTCTGGATCCATCCATTTCACCTACCTGCACACCTAAAGGACATATTACTGCAGTAGCTTAGCATCATGTCTTATCCTTGGCATGTTCTTGTTTATGTATTTCTTTTCTGTGAAAAAATGAGGCAAATTGCAGTGTTGTTTTATATTCCACATATGTTGTATGTTATTTATTAATCCTTTTTTGCTCTTACATCTAAGAAGTATTTCAAATCATCTTGACATCTCATCTATACACAAAGCTAGGAAATTTTCCATTTCCACCAGTTTTACAACCCCATGAAAACCATTTATTTATTTTATTTTATTTCTTTTTTTTTGTCAGTGAATCATTGCAAATTTCTGTCATGAAAGAATTTATTTTTACCCATATAATCTGAGATTTTGCTTCATAAAACCAGGACTTGCTCATATCCCTGTGGATTGCGTAGGGTCAGAGGTTAAATTTAGATTTTTCTGTGGCTGATGCATTGTAAAGTTACCTTTCAGAATGATATTACCCAGTCTAGCCAGGAGACTGGCCGAAGGGACAGCAGGAAAATTGACAGAGAGGCAAGGACCTTTTAGTTTAGACTGGAGGAGCAATTGGACAGACCACTGCCTGCATTCTACTCCTCTGAGGTTCATAGGCTGCCTTCCCCAGCTTCAGTGCAAAATGGGGTGGGCCTGTGTTTATAGTTTTTATGATGCAGGATAAAGAAGAAGTTTTTAGAGCACCTGGAAGAGGTGCAGTCATATCAGCATCTGAGCAATTCTTCTGGTCTTTTATCCTAATACATGCACAGAGTTTTCAGCACTGTTTCTGAGACCATAAAAAGTGTACATGAAGGATGCCTTTCTCCCACATCTCCAAGTTTCACCACCTCTCCAAAGAATGTGATGGAAAAACTTATGTCCTTTGAATGGCTTATTTTGGGGGTGATCAGCATTTTGTGGCTTGATTTAGTTTTCCACTCTGTCTTGCCCTGCCTGACATGCAGAGCAAAATGAATGTCTCCAGCACCAGTTTTATCAAAGTATAATGGTTTGGGGCGATTTAGGTCAAATTTAGCAACCAACAGATTTCTTGAGTATCTGGTGCCCAAAGCAGGGCCTTGGGGTCACAGTCACTGGCTGCTTGCCCCACATGGTGCGAGCATTAAAGGCCATTGAAGTCTGTGGGCAGTTTCAGGATGATTTTGAATGAGCTGTCAGGCCCCTGGAGAGCAGAACTGTAGCCTTGTCCAGCTGGCTCCAGGTCAGGTTCTGAGTTGTCTGGAGCGAAAAACATCTCTGCTCTGAGATGTGAGGAGAAATGGAGGATGAGAAAGCAATGCTAATTCCTACTTTTGCCTCTAGTCAAGCAGGTGAGACATTAAATTGAAAGGAGCTGTGCAAGAAGCTGGGGAGTTTGTAGCTTAAAAAAAAAAAAAAA